>JAFEMH010003274.1:0-276824 GCA_022495995.1 Adenophora triphylla var. japonica | reverse complement strand
CAAAAAAAAAATCGAGAAGAAAATAAAAAAACGGAAACCGCATGCCACGTGAGCTTTCCCCCTTTTATCCCGTAAGGCCATTCTGTGTCTAAACCTTGCTGTCACCCCCTCCCGGCGAACCGAGAGTGGTTAAGAATACCCGGGAGCCGCCTTTTCGATATCGAGGTCACAAGGTCCGATAGCCCTTCCGAGTTCAACAGTGCACTTTTGTCCGGCTACTCTCCCATGACGGGATCAACGAGATAACGGTGAGGAAACGGAACCCACGCCGCTAAGGAACCTCCAGACAATGGAGGAGTGCTGCGAGCCTTCGAAACCATCAAGAAGCGCCAAGAAGAGCAGCAAGCACGGATCGTAGACACCTTGCGTCTTCGAACGATTGCGATCCTGACTGATGGAACCTTTGTTCTCATGGGGACGACATCACTGCGCTCCCAGGTTTCTGAAAGCTATCGGCGGGTCCCGCCTCATGAAGCTACGGGATCCCGGCAAATGAAAGCAAGGCCGATCTAAAGCCCTCGGCTCGACTCGAGCAATCAAGGCATACGACTCAACATCCCAGCCCGGTCTTGGGAATAGCCACCTTGAACTTGTGGTTCGGAAAACAAATGGTCTGACGGATTTCAGTCATCGACATCCCGATCACATTGGCTGCCATTTGGGACGCCCTTGGCTACACCGGATCAATGGGGTGGCATCCACTCTCCATCGGTGTGTAAAGTTCGTCCAAGGAACAGATCTAACCATCATCTACGGTGATAGCGTAGTCGCGAAAGGACAGGCACAAACGGCGTCCCGGTCTTAGAAATCAAACCGACGATGATGGCATGATGCTAACGGGGTTCACCATCGAAAGCCCAAAGGCCCAAGTGTGCCACATAGACTGCCTTTGATTTGGGACAAGATCCCTCCCAGATGAAAATGATGAAGCACATGAACTACATCCGGGGCTCGGTTTGGGAAAACGCCGTCGGGGCACCCGACGGATCATCAATATCAAAACGAGAATACCACACGGCTGGGATACTCTCCTACTCCCGAACACATTGCGGAGGACAAGCGAGCTGCACAGCGCTCCACGAGATAACAAAGAGGCGTGCACGCAATCTCAGATCTTCGTCCTTACGGCTTCGACACGACCAAGTACTTCACAAAGAAGGCGGCAACTTGGAAGAAGATCCGAGAAAGGGAACAGGCGATCGGCGCCAAACAAAGGCGGCCGACAACCATGGACAAGCTCCGGCGAGAACACGGCAAGATTCGGAGGCCTCGAAGCCAAATCCCGTCCGAAGAGCATTTCTCGACACACGCCTCTGCCAGGGATCATGACCGCATGGCTTATTCCTGAATGAATTTTGGTTCGGGAAAAACTCCCTCTTTGGCGGAAGAACTCGAAAAACTCTCTGTCAATACTCACGCCTTCAACAAGCGGGGCGAGTGCACGTCGAGCTAAGTAATGCCCAAGACAAAAGCAAAAGACTCCGCGAGACGATGCTTGGGACGAGCCCTTGCTCCACACTGCTCTTCAAAGAAGAAATCGAGATGCCGGATCTAATCGATTTTGTTTCGATAACTCTGTGATAGCAATGATCGGGAACGGTGACATAAAGCCCTTCAAGCCCCATCTCTATCAAGCTCATTGCCACTCAATAAGCTGGGCCACCTTCTCGGACCAGCTGCCCGGCCAAAAGGACATGATCGAACAACTTGGTCGACCCCTCGAGTCCTAGAGTCTAGTGTCAAAACTTCATCCACGAGGTCCATTATCTTTGAATTTGAGTCTATCGAGTCATCGATGGCCTCACGCCTTGAGGAAGATTACGAACTCATTGCCAATAATGTATTCCGTATGCTCTTAATGAATGCTTGATCTTTCAAGGTATCCTCTCATTTGCATCTTTAACAAGCGATAAATTAACTAACACACAAGCAGGTTAATAACGATTCACTTGATAAAGAAGCGAGACACATTAAACTGAACAATACATCAAGCAAACATTTAAGCATGTTGCCAAACGAGAGAAAAACCAGGCCCCAGTTGAGAAGGTTTTAATCACAACGATTTGCAAGATTCTTTGAAGAGCCAAAGAGACGCAAGTCAGACGCCATTTCCGGCATACCGGATCTTCCAATACCTCGAACGGAAACCACGCTTCATGAACAAGGAAGACCCACACACGAAGGGGTGAAAACCAAGAGCATCATGGCCTAAGCGCCTCGCCTCTCACTTCGTCATCCTCGGGGACATGCTATACAAGAAATGCTACCATGGGCCACTCCTGCGGCATCGGCCAAGAAGAAGCAAACAAGTTCATGAGCAGAAGTCCCACAAATGGGGCTTGCGGTCCCCACATGAATGCCCGAGCCACGATGCAAATCATTCTCGGGATGGGCTACTCTTGGATCTCCATGGAGCGGATTGCATCCACTTTGTCCGAGAAGAGCTGCGACAAGTGTCAACGGTTCTCCAACCTCAATCATCTACCGCCCCACGATCTCTCTTGCATGACTACACACCCTGGCCATTTGCCACTTGAGGAATTGACGTCATCGGGAAAATTGCCCGCCCGGGCGACAAGCGGTCACGAGTTCAATCTTAGTAGCCATCGACTACTTCACGAAATGGGTCGAAGCCAAGTCTACAAAGTACTCGCCTCCCGAAGGTCGCGCATTTCCTCAAGGAAAACATCATCTGCCGATACGGCATCCCAAATGAGGTCATATCGGACAATGGTTCACACTTCGAAGGGGGTCGACAGGCTGGCTGAATTCAAGATCACACGCCACAAATCTTCTCCCTACAGGCCACAAACAAACGGCGCCGTGGAAGCGGCAAACAAAACCCTCGAACGGATCATCCAGAAAAATGACCACGAGGACGAGATTGGCAGGAAGGCTGCACCTTGCACTTTGGGGCTACCGCACATCGGTCAGGAAGCGACCACGGGAGAAACCCCATTCGCCACGACATACGGGATGGAAGCAGTCCTTCCCGTTGAATTGGAAATTCCCTCGCTCAGAGTCTTTCTTTGGAAAATGACATCAACGAAGTTGAATGGCTCGAAGCCGACATGACGAATTGGCTCACGCTAGACGAGCGACGACTAAAGGCCATGGAACACGTCAGAGCCTATCAGCGGGATGGCTAGAGCTTTCGACAAGAAAGTCAAATCCCGAGACATCGGGGAAGAGCGACCTTGTACTCGAAGAAAAGCCTCCAGCTCGAACCAACCAGCTGGGAAAATGGGAACCCACATGGATCGGCCCTTTTGTGGTTCAAAAGATCTTCTCACGGAGGTGCCGTAGAAGGCGAGCCAGGACCTAGACGGCAATCCGCTTCTTGAATCCAGGTCAACGGAAGCAAACCCGCGAGATACTTCGCCTAAAGAAGAACAAGCTGTGCATCTCTTGGCACTCCATGTAGTGTCGAACTACGCGAGACCTGAGCCCTACAGTCAGGAGGGAACGTAGGCAACCTTAATTGGTCCGGTCTAAAAATACACAAAAAAGTCAAAAGTTTGAATGTCAATCAGAGACCTCCATCAAGCTACGCACTTTTCAAGAACACGCCCCAGCGGTCACCTTGACCAAGTCAAACGACGGCGGCAACATCAAAGGACATCAGAGGGTCACTCCGGCATCAAACGGCCCGGACTCGTGTACGCTTCCAAGCCAGGGGCTTATCTTTGCCTTCCCGCGCTTCAAAACAAAAAAAAAAAGAGAGCTCGAGCAAGGGCTCACAAAAAAACAAACAAAAAAAAGAGCTCGAGCAGGGCTCACAAAAAAAGAGCTCGACGAGGCTCACAAAAAAAAAATAAAAAATAAAAGAGGCTCAAGCGAAGGCTGCAAAAAAGAGGTCAGAGCCCGACAAGAGCGAGGAAGCTACGAAAAGACCGTCAAAACGACTTGTCGGGGGGATCACTCAACCTCTCGGCCAAGCCTGAAAGCCTAAGCAAAAGGGATTGCCGTCATGGCGGAGGCGCTTCGGTCATGGCAAATGACAGAAAAGTCGATGGACGCCGAGCAAAGGTGCACAAAAGAAACAAAGGCAAACAGAGATCTTGCGTCTCGACAAAGCTTTAAAGTAAATCCACAAATCACTAACGGTTACAACATTTCTTGATGAGTTCAAGCACGGTCTACACTCTCGAGTTCACAACATGCTAAAGACGGCTTAATACATTTAACAAATAATGTGTTTGCAAATGCAATGAATGGATACCTAGGAGGTCATTCCGCGCCATCTGCGCTTGTCCCCTCGCCATTCTTTCCTTTCTTCCCTCGTCCCCGGCGAGTCTTCTTTCGCTCACGTGAACCAACTCTGCGTCTCTCGGTCAGAGATCGGGGTCCTCCCAGTAGAGTCAAACAATCCCGAGTAGCTCTCGGGGCTTCATTCGCCGTGCTTCGGCTCGGATCTCCTCCTGCGAGTGCGCAAGAGGACCTCTCCCTGTCGGTCGGTCAACTCTAGTCTCGTAGTCAAACAAAGTGTCTCCCGTCACATCGAAGGGTCGAGACCCGGAGCTTCGGCACTCCTAAGGCAATAGTTTGCTACGGCAGCCGGGTCCCGAGGAATCGCTACACGCACTGCTCTCCAAAGCCACTTGGGAATTGCCCTTGACCACAGCTTTGCTCATACCGGGCCAGTGCGGAGTCGGAGTCGTCAATCTGACGCTCCCCAGATGTCTAAGGAGTACCGCGGGAGGGAAGCGGAATGCTTCCATACCCTCGGAAAATACAAGAAGGCACTGAAAATTTGCCATACAAAGAGGAACTACCTCCGCGATAGCAAGGTCATCCCGGCCAACAAAGGCTCTGCTTTATCCCAAGCTGGCAGGAAACAAGCGACGGAATATAGAAGGAGGACCACGACAAACACTGGAACTCGACAACGTAGGACCCTTCTAAAGACCCTCTAGTCTCAATTCCTCCGGTGAGGAACCCACCGGCGGATCGATGCGTACCAAGTTGTGCCATCCATCTCTCCCGGGCGGATGATCCATATCCAACACAAGAGGTCGGCGAGGCAAATGACCACGGACTAAACGACGTCGGAGCCTCGGGCGTGGCTGAAGTCTCTCTCGACCACAAGGTGAGCAAGCGGGGCTTCCCCTCTCATGAAACGATCCCCGGTCGCCCGGACGGTCGATACCATGAAGAGTCTCCCCGGCCTGACGGGACAATATCCTCTCGGCTCTGCGGTGCCCTACCACATCTAGCAAGCGCCATCGCAAATGCGAGGAGGCGACCGGGAAAGCGTCGCCATCACGCACAAGGCAAATGCGTCCCAAGAGACATCACTCTCATCATCAACCATGAACCGCTCAGCGGCTCGAAATGTCGATATGACCCGAATCAAGGATCATGCCTGCGCTTCTTCCAACGAAGTACGAAGAAAGCTGCGAAGCTTCACGCTCACCGCGACACCACCAATCAAAGGAAGCGAGATGTCCTCCACCTCAGGTCCCCCATCAAAGCCCGAAAATCCTCAAAAGTGGGCACCATTTCATTGTAGGAGAAGCAATACACATGCCTCCTAACATTCCGAACTTCGCGGCGGCCGCAACAAATCCCAATCGGGAACCCGACTCCTTAAAAGACCAAATCGAGCAAAGACGAAACCTTACCTCGAAAGCCCGTCTACGATGCCTCATACGGCGCCGCATCCACGTTTTCATTGCTCAAGGAAGTGTGCTTGCCTCTCTGCGAAAGCCTCGGCAAAATTCTAGGAACGTACGAAGAATCCATGGCAAAAATGGAGGTTCCTAGAGAAAATGGGAAAGAAAGCTCGAAAATGGCTGCAAATGGGGAAATGGGGAAGAACCCGGACACTTGGAAAGCATTTATCTCCTTCCCAAGCAAGGTTGGTCCGTACGGACCTCTTTGCATGCTAAGTATGTCCGTACGGACCTCCTTGCAACCATGACCCATTTCCACGACAAACGGTACAACAACCCTGTCCTCTCGGGGACCTTGCTCTAAGCGCCCAAACAACTTTGGCCAAAGCCATTCCCGACAAACATCACACTACCCACAGCACTCTCGGCTCACGTGGCATGCACAAAATAAAAAAAAATACTAGCAACAATTTCTAGGACAATTCCCGGGAATCCCAAAAATGACATTACATCTTAAAATAAAATCTTGTTTGCCATGCAAATACGTGTGTTTTATTACGGGTACCCATAAAATGTCATTTGCTAAACAAAAAAAAAAAAAGAGAGAAGATATGAAAGAGGGAAAGCAAATGAATACTAATCGGACTCCTCGGCATCATCATCCTCGCGAGGTCCTCAGAGAGAAGTCGGGCATCCGGTGAACTCGCCGTCACGTCCTCGTCATCGAATACCGAGCCCCCTCGGAGGCTGGTACTCAAAGTACTCGAAGGATCAAATCCGGCGAAAGGATCAAAGAAAGAAGGCTCGACGAACCCTGCGCCTTGTGCGTCCTGGCGAGGGAAGAGCGATAAAAGGGTTAACGCCTCGGAGCTCAGAAGATGTCCAGGCATCCATGCTATGCCGCCCCTCGAAGGTCCCTCTGCTTGTGGCTCCGGCTCGGCTCTCGGTGGAGGAACGTCTAGAATGCCTCGAAGGCATGGGCTCGTCTGCCGGCACGCGTCGGGAAGACCGGCAAGACGGCTTCGACGCCATCTTCTTCGCAAACGACCTCGTCGCCACATAACGGCGAGTCGGCATATCATAGGCTCTCCCGGGACTGCACAAGCAAGCGGCCAAGGAAACGCTCAGCAATACGGTTATACTCGACAACAAAAAGAAAAATACGGAAGATGCCAAGATGGAAAAGAGTCGGCACGCTCGCGATCTATCGGGATCCACTCGGTATGCGGCGGGAGCACTGCTCGAAGCGAGTACGAGATACCCTTCTCCTCGATCCGTCCCCACGGACATACGTGAAATCCGGCCCCGGCATCGGAACCTGCAGGGGAACTGCGGACCGGCCTCTCTCTCCCTCGCGATACTGCCGGCGTCCTCGGCTTCCTCCTCACGAAGGCCCCATACTCCCTCTCCATACAAAATAAACTCCTCGGCGCCTACACCGCCAAGGTACCTCTCAAAATCAAGCACATCCATGTCCGGGAATCAAGCATCCCAAAGGAGGGTCCCTCGGAGCCACGGGAAGCACACTTGGGCCATCTTTGCCGAAAGACCCGCTCCCAGAGTACATGGCGTTGCAAGTCGAGCCCCGCGGCATCTTCGGCTTGCCCGGCTGTCACCTCAGGGAGCCCCCTCAAACTCATCACCCTCATCACAGAGCCACGGGAACAAAATAAACCCCTCAGGGCTACCTCTCTCCGGACAGCTCTGCACATCCCCGTAGGCGATGGTGAGCTTCCCCCTGCTGCTCCTCCTCTACCTCGCCCGTACGAGCCCGGCCCTGCGTAGCGGGATGCGCGGCACGGCCCCCGGATCTCTATCCCACGGGAAGCAATTTGAAAAATCTCATAGAACCACACTGTGACAAAAACGAAAAGGCTCGGTGCAAAGAAACGGAGAAACGACAAGTTGCTAAATCAAAAAACGACAATAAACTCGTACCTCCAAAGCAAGGAAGTCAAAGCAGGCCGATGGAGGCCCACGCCCAGGCTAAACCGGTCGAAGAGAGATAGAGCTCGGCGAAGCAGCCTCGCCCCAGCGCAATATCACGAGACTCTCTCCCGAGGATCAATCAAGCTCTCAGCCAGAGCAAAGGGAGCCTCGGTCGCGTGGTTCGAGAACAAAGTCTCGGGAAAGTGCAAACCCTTGAAAAGGAGCGCGCCCAGCTGCTCCGCCCAAATCACTTGATCGGTACCGGACATAGGCCCCAATGCTGGCCGTGATCCTCGGCTCCACATCGCTATATAGCATCCCCGGACCCCTGCGCGAGGACGAGGCTCAAAGCCCGGCGGCTCGGTCAACCAGCTGACATCGGAGATCATATCTCTCCGCCGCATTGGCCCTCACTTTGAAGGAAAGCCAGAATGTCGCGGCAAAGTCGGTCGGCGTCACCGTCACCTCTCTCCGGCTCGGATGGAAGGTGTGGGTGGTATCCATCAATACTCGGAAAGGCCAAGGAAGACGCTCTTGTTCTTCCTCGTGTCGAGAGACCCGGCCCGGGTTCTCTACGAACACACCCGAGCCGAAGCGTGAACCGGCCTCCTGGGACTCGGCCTACCATCCATGAAATATCAGGCATCCGGCCGCGGCTTCAACTCAGCAGCTTGACCTCGAGCGATCCACAGAGTCTTCATCCTCTTGGCCTTCCCAGGCCATGCAGGCCCCCTCAAATCCTAGCCGGGAGTAAACACGTGAAAGGTACGTCAATCACGGTACTTAATATAAAACAAAAGCCTGAAAGTCCGTCCTGACCACGGAAAACCATGAAAATAACCCGTCACAAAAACACGGCACACATTACACATATTTTCATATAACCCGTCACAATGAAACACGGCACATATTGCACATAATTTTCACATACATTATACATATAATTTTTTCCATGCGATCCAGTCACAAAAACACGGCACACCCTATTTGTGCACATTTTCTCGAAAGAGGGATTAAGCCCTACACGACACATTTTCAAAAAAAAAAAAAAAAAGGTCCGTCCCAACACGGCAAAAGCACACTCTGACCCGTCACAAAAACACGGCACATATTGCACATATTTTCCCCACAAAGTCCGTCACCCAAGAACACGGCACACACTGCATAACACATTTTCAAAAATCCGTCCCTACACGGCATATACTTTCAGACAAAACCCGTCACGAAACACGGCACATGTCACATTTTTTCTACAAAATTTGTCCCTACATGACAATTCTTTCCCACATTGTACATACATGAATAGCATAAGGTACAAAACACCAAAGCATGCATTAGAGAGGCACTTTATTTTCACAAATAAAAGCTAATCTACACATTTCTGCACAAAATACACATACCCACAATTTTTACATGTCCATTTTTAACAATTCATCAAGAATTTCACAAAGGCATAAAAAATAACAAAAATTCAATCATGATACAATAAGCCCGGAACCTCGCCACCCCAACGGCAATTCAACCACCTAAGCCGATCGATTATCGTAAGCCCCAGAACCTCGCCGCCAGCCTCAGCAGCGAATTCAACCGCAATGATCCTAAGCAGCCAGGTAAGCCTCGGCGCTTACCAACGGCAATTCAACCACGGCGGCGTAAGTCCCGCACTCGCCTGTGGCAATCCAACCACCTACAAGGGCTAGCGTAAGCTCCGAACTTTGGGCTCGCGGCAATTCAGAATTTCGGCCGGCCCGTTGCTCGCCACTCGGTTCAACCACTCTGCGAAGCCCTCCGAACCTCGCCCGCTCCAAGCAAGCGGATTCCAAGCCAACCGGGTAATGGGCCGGTTCGCCCACTCCAACGACCCAGCACCGAAATAAGGTTTTTCTGTAAGCCCCTCTCAGCTAACGTTCAAGCGGCTAAGCGATGTCTGAATCCCGCCACTCCAACGGTAATTAACTTGACCTCAACGCCAACCCTGCCAGCGACAATTCAAGACCAGTGGTCCAAATACGATTACTCCGAACCTCTGCCACTTAATGGCATCTAACCACGGCGGTCGGTCCGTAAGCTCCGAACCTCGCCAGCTCCAGGGGCGGCAAATTCAGTCCACCTGGGCGATCGGTGCTCGATCGCCCCTAACGGCATCGCGTTCAACACTGGCCAGCTGGGCCAGAAAGCCAAGTGGAACCTGCGCCCGCTAACGGACAATTCAACCACGGCGATCGGTGTAAGCCCGAACCTCGCCCACTCCAACGGCAATTCAACCACCGGCGCGATCGGTGTAAGCCCGAACCGCCCGCTCCAACGGCAATTCAACCGCAGGCGGTCGGTGTAAGCCCGAACCTCGCCCGCTCCAGCGGCAATTCAACCGCTGGCGGTCGGTGTAAGCCGAACCTCGCCCAGCTCCAACGGCAATTCAGCAGCGGCGGTCGGTGTGGCCGAACCTCGCCCGCTCAGTGACGGCAATTCAACACATGGCGATCGGTGTAAGCAGAACCTCGCCCACTCAACGGCAATTGACCAGCCGGCGGTCAGATTATGTGCTTAGAACCTCGCCCGCTCCGACGCTGATTCAACCCGCCGGCCGATCGGTGTAGCCGAACCTCGCCCGCTCCAGCGGCAATTGACCAGCCGCGGCGGTCGGTGTAGCCCGGAGCTTACGCATCGCTCCAGCGGCAATTGACTTAGCCGGCGATCGGTGTAAGCCGAACTCGCCCGCTTCAGCCGGCAATTCAACCACGAGCGTCGGTGTGGGCGTTTCGCCCACTCGGCGATTCAAGAAGCAGGCGGTCGGTGTAAGCCCGGTCCTCGCCCGCTCCAGCGGCAATTCAAGAAGGTGCGGCACCTCCCGGCCACGAATATCAAGGCACGAGACGCCACCATGCTCACCGGCCAGCTCGAAGCCTCGCCCAAACGGCAGACGCCGATCGGTAAGAAGGCCCAGGTCCCGCAGCGACGATTCAAAGGCCCTCGTAAGACGACTCCTCCCAACGCGAATTCAAGGCCGACGAGACGTGTGGCCCAGAATCGGCCGCGCGACGCAAGCACCGGCGATCGGTGTAAGCCGAACCTCGCCCGAAGCCGACGGCAATTGACCGCGTGAGTCGATTGTAATCGAGGTCCTAGCCCGCTCAGCGGACACTTTCCCGACGGGAATAAAGGCACACGCCTCAAACGCCATCCCGAAGCAAACATCGGCCGAAAAATGGCCCGAACCTCGCCCGGCCGAGCGCAAGCAGGCCATCAAAGTAAGCCAGAGCTCCTTCCCGACAAGTCGAAAAGGGAAGTCGTACAAGACTACATATCCCGGCCATAGGCCATTGATGTAAGTCAGAACTTTGCCCGCTCAATGACGAAACAAGCACGAAGAAGGAGCCGATACCTCAGAGTCACAATCCCAAGGCACGAAACGCCTCCCAAAATGCCAAATGGTGGAAGTAATCACCGGCCATCATCCTTGCCCGGCTCATCGACAACACAATCAGGCCATCAAAGTAAGGCCCGAGCTCCTTCCCCGAAGAAGTCAAGAAAGGGAATCCTTGCAAGCCCCTACAAGGCCACAATAAATCCCAGCGGATGAACAGCTGACCATCGTAAGTCCAACCTTCTCCCCAGCCCGGACAAAGCACGAGCTCAAGGCACCCATGCCTCCACAACCACAGCCAGAAGACGATTCAAAGTCCTCACACATGGCAAACCGCCGCCAGAAGACGATTCAAAGTCCTCACACATGGCAAACCACCGCTAGAAGACGATTCAAAGTCCTCTAGCGTGGCACCAACCGCCACCAGAAGACGATTCAAAGTCCTCGGCGTGGCACCCGGCCGCCGCGGAAGACGATTCAAAGTCCTCGGGCGTGGCACCAACCGCCGCAGAAGACGATTCAAAGTCCTCAGTGGCACCAGCCGCCGCAAGAGGCGATTCAAAGTCCTCGTGGCACCAACCGCCGCCAAGACGATTGAAGTCCTCCCGTGGCACCGAAACCGCGCGAAGACGATTCAAAGTCCTCACGCGTGGCGCAACCACATTCGAAGACGATTCGAAGTCCTCACACTATCTTCGACTGGAAGGCTTTAAACCACTCGGCCCAGGACGCGTATAAACCTCCACCATCATTACCTCCCGGCCCGAGAAGGCTTTAAACCACTCGGTCCAGGAAGACCGTATAAACCTCCCAATCACTATCTCCCAGGCCAGGAAGGCCTTAAACCACCCGATTAGGAAAATCGTAAAATTTCCATCCCGAGGACACCACCACGTCCTCACAATTGACCTCGGCGGTCACCACATCTTAGGACACCACCATCGTCCTTACCATTGACCTCGGCGGTCACACTGACACTTCGAGGGCACCACCACGCCCGCACTCACGAGATTCACGACCTCGAACTACGACCGAGGCTTGATTCCGTCGGGGATACGTAGGAATCCTATCACGGGGTCCGGCCATCGACCTATGCGGTCACCCAGACACCACTACGTCCTTACATCGACTCCTCGGCGGTCACACGACACTTCGTGGCACTACCGCGCCCGCACTCACAAAACACTCACCCCACACCCGAACTACGACTAGGCTTGATTCCCGCCGGGGATACGTAGGAATCCTATTACGGGGTCCGGCCCTGCGACTATGCGGTCACACGATAGGACACCACCACATCCTCACACTGACCTCCCCGGTCACTTTATCTCCCAGAACGCGATCCAGATTAGGACCCTTATCTTATCGGCGACCCCACTTCTTTCATAAGTGACGTCGTCGAGGGGCTTCTGTAAGTACCCCAATCTGGATCACCCCCTTTCAAGCACACGGGAAACACCGCAGACTCATCAACGCAGTCTCGACGACCTCTGGCACTCAAAACCCTCTCAAAACCCCCAGCCAAACCAAGGGAGGAGCCTTCCTGGGATAAAAAGGGACAAAAGGACCTTTCGGGAATTTTCAGGAAATTGGGAAAGCAATAATGGTCCGTACGGACCTCTTTGTTATCATAATTACTGAATTCCCTTAAAGTCCACAATATTCCCTCAAATCCCGGAGAAAATGATTACCCTCTTGCTTAGTTGGTCCGTACGGACCTCTTTGCATGTCAAGATGGTCCGTACGGACCTTATTGCTCAGGGGACATCATGATTTCAGAATATTCACCATCATCACAGATTCCCTCAAATCGAGGAAAACCAAAAGTCTGGATTACCAGGGAGGTCCGTACGGACCTCTTTGCACCAAATCTGGCACTATAAATAGAGGGCTCCCCCTCCTCATTTTCACACACCTCCCACTTCTCTCTTCCTCCCTAGGCCTTCTGGCTTCCCCTCTAAGTCCTCTCGAGGCACTCCCGGCCCCTTTCGGATCCTTCCGAGGCCTTCCGAGCCCCCTTGTGGTGCTCCGAAGCCTCCTCGAGCGCTCCCGCGACGCTCCCGCGCTGCCCCGAGGCACTCTCGAGGTACTCTGAGGCCCCTCATGGTACTCCGAGGTCTTGCCTGGTCTTTCCACGGTGTCCCGGCTCTTTCCGAGTCAAACCGGCGATCCCAAACCACGCCGAAACTCTGCCCGAGTGACTCCTGCCACCCCAACACACGCCGAACCTCTGTTCGAGTGATCCCGACGATCCCCACGCACGCCGAACCTGCGCGAGCCGCAGCACCGCAACATCAACTCACGCCGAAACTCTGTCCGCAGACAACCGGCCCCTCCCGAAGCAATCCCAATCCGTACCGGAACGCTACTCCGACCTTAAACACTATTCCCCAGCGGAAGACAGACACGAACCAACATTGGTAAGGCTTCCTTCCATTACTATTTCAATACATTTCAATACATAGTATACAATGTAGACATCCGATACATCATGCATTTTTAAAAGCACAGACACACACACACACAATATTTAAAGGATATTAGGGGTATCCGAAAGACTCATTTTACGAGGCGACTCGGGTGAGCTCTAATATTCTAATATTCTCTTCCCGAGGAGTCATCTGACATCCGAACTCAAAATCTCATCACACAAAAATAGTTTAAAATTATCTTTAAACTGATGCCCTTTTTCAATGTTTTGGGCTTAATAAAAACGGCGTGGCGACTCTACAAATGCGAAAACAAACGGCGAGACACCTCCAACCTGAAAACGCTGCAAAGCGGGAAATGCCGGATGCTTAGGGCGCGAACGCGGCTGCCTCTCGGATCCGGGTGATTTCGGTGATTTGTCGCAGCCAAGATGATGAACCCAGCCAACCCGGAGTCAAGCACCAGCTGCCGCGGACTCCTCTCTCCCTCTCGAGCCACGTTCGGGATAATATCCCACAATGCTCGCACCGCCTCAAAAGCACCCCGACTCTTCTGATTGTGGGTATTAACCGTCCCTGTCCCTATGAGACAAACAAGAAGCAACGTCAACAGAATGTACCAACGCATGTCAAAAGGATGCAATGCAGATACGGTTCTCATTCATTTCCTACGTATATTCCCATCATTTCGAAAACTCCGTCGAATCCGGAACTTTCAAATCTCTTTCGAACATTTCGAAAAGTTACTCCGTCCCGAATTAAAGCTACTTTAATTTTGGAAAATGCATCTAGACATGGAATTTTGCAACCAAAATTTTTATGTCATCCACCCATAGTGTCAATTGAACTACATCCTAGTCAATTTCGACAACAATTCATGGCAAAGTCAAAAGCCCCAATTCGAGCACCAAAATCCCTAAAGTTCATTCCTAAACAAATTTCTAACATTTAAAGAATGCACATTCTTAAAATTAATGAAATTTGTAGGAAGCTTACTTGTCTCTTGATCCCTTCCTTGGAGTTGTGTCTATCCCTCGCCGGATAAAACTCCGCCGGATTCAATGGATGCACAATGGTTCGAATGGTCCGAACCAATCGAGTTCTTTCATCATCGGTCCTTCCGTGGCGAGCCATTGGTCCCAAATAACCTTCCATAGCGATTTTCCTTCACAAATACGAGCAAACCTTGCAATTTGGGTTGGAAATTCTCTCCTCTTTTCTCTCTTTTTCGCCGGAAATAATGAAAGAAAATGGCTTCTCCTTCCTCGGCCTCGGCGCTGAAAAGGACATGGTCAAATTCAGTTAAAGTCTGGCCGGACTCTTACTGCACCAGAAATTTTTTTGCCACTTTGGCCCCTCAGTTTTTCGCAGTTTCAATTTTACCACTTTTGGCCCCCAATAGTGTAAAATTTCCCCCAGTTAGACATTTCTAACACCCCATCCCCCGAGGATAAATTCCCAGTTAGTTTTCACTAACGCCCGTCTCCAGACGTTAAAATTCCTAATGGTTTTCACCATCAATTATATCCTCAATCGCGACCTTTCACGGTCCGATTTCAAGCCTCAATCGCGACCTTTCACGGTCCGATTTCAATCCTCAATCGCGACCTTTCACGGTCCGATCTCAATCCTCAATCGCGACCTTTCACGGTCCGATTTCAAGTCTCAATCGCGACCTTTCACGGTCCGATTTCAATCCTCAATCGCGACCTTTCACGGTCCGATTTCAAGTCTCAATCGCGACCTTTCACGGTCCGATTTCAATCCTCAATCGCGACCTTTCACGGTCCGATCTCAATCCTCAATCGCGACCTTTCACAGTCCGATTTCAAGTCTCAATCGTGACCTTTCACGGTCCGATCTCAAGTCTCAATCGCGACCTTTCACAGTCCGATCTCAAGTCTCAATCGCGACCTTTCACGGTTCGATTTCAATCCTCAATCGCGACCTTTCTCAATCCTCAATCGCGACCTTTCACGGTCCGATTTCAAGTCTCAATCGCGACCTTTCACGGTCCGATTTCAATCCTCAATCGCGACCTTTCACGGTCCGATCTCAAGTCTCAATCGCGACCTTTCACGGTCCGATCTCAAGTCTCAATCGCGACCTTTCACGGTCCGATTTCAATCCTCAATCGCGACCTTTCACGGTCCAATTTCAATCCTCAATCGCGACCTTTCACGGTCCGATTTCAATCCTTAATCGCGACCTTTCACGGTCCGATTTCAATCCTCAATCGCGACCTTTCACGGTCCGATCTCAATCCTCAATCGCGACCTTTCACGGTCCGATTTCAATCCTCAATCGCGACCTTTCACGGTCCGATTTCAATCCTCAATCGCGACCTTTCACGGTCCGATTTCAATCCTCAATCGCGACCTTTCACGGTCCGATTTCAATCCTTAATCGCGACCTTTCACGGTCCGATTTCAAATCTCAATCGTGACCTTTCACGGTCCGATTTCAATCCTTAATCGCGACCTTTCACGGTCCGATTTCAAGTCTCAATCGTGACCTTTCACGGTCCGATCACAATCCTCAATCGCGACCTTTCACGGTCCGATTTCAAGTCTCAATCGCGACCTTTCACGGTCCGATTTCAAGTCTCAATCGCGACCTTTCACGGTCTGATTTCAATCCTCAATCGCGACCTTTCATGGTCCGATTTCAATCCTTAATCGCGACCTTCCACGGTCTGATTTCAATCCCCCATCTCGACCTTTCACGGTCCCATCACAAACAGTCAATCCCGACCTTCGCGGTCCGACCTCCACTCTCCTATCGAGACCTTCGCTGTTCGTCTTCTCGGCAACAGCAATAAGCCCGAACCCCAAGGCACGAACGCCTTACAACAATCCCTCTTCGTCCATCCTCGTAAGCCCAAACACCTTTTCACTTCAGCAAGTGAACATTCATCTCCCCGGCCGCCAGTCGTAAGCCCGACCGTTCCACCTCTTCGGCCATCAAGGTAAGCCCGAACGCTCATCACCAGCAGGATAAACCTGGCAACAGCAATAAGCCCAGTACCCAAGGCACGAACGCCTTCGTCACAGGATAAATGTATCCTCGCAACTCCGGTTTGAGGCGCCACACGCCCTCGTATGGTTCAGCAACTCCGGTTTGAGGCGCCACACGCCCTCGAAGGTTTCAGAAGTCCCAGGTTCAGACGCCTCCCAACAGTCTCCATTCAGGTACAGGTACCTCGCGAATGGTCTCATTCAGGTTTAGATGCCTCCTAACAGTCTCGCTCAGGTCAAGGTCCCCATGCGCGGCCCTTGCCCCCTTTCGAACTACGATCGGCTTGATTCCCGCTCGGGATATGTAGGAATCCTTTTCGCTAAGGGTCCAGCCAGCTGACCGCCCAGGTCTCTTTCAAAGTAAGGCATCCCGATTTGGATCCTTATCTTTTTCAACGACCCCACCTCCTTCGGAAGTGACGTCGCTGAGGGGCTAACTGTAAGTACCCAAATCCGGATCGTCCAAATCCGTCAGAAAGTTAACCGAAATCCGTTAACTGGCCCGCTCCAGGTTAACCGGAACTCGTTAAACTCCCCGTTCTTTGTGCCAACGAGACATCCCGGGACTGCCCCGTGCATCCCGACGTCGAACCGTACTTAACACGTGTCATCTCACGTAAAAGTATGGCTTTCCCTGAAAAACGCATTTTCCGACACTTTCCGGGGGCATTTCAGACATTTTCCGGACTGTTATTTTAAAAAATGGACAAAACCGAGACCGGGGAACGAATTCCCATAAGGCTGGTGACTCAGAGGGCACGTGGCAGCCATGCCACCTCCCTCTAGTCACCCTTCAATCACAAATCAAGGCCAAAAGACCAAAATACCCCTGATTTGCAAGCCAAGTCCGGCCGGACTCTGTGCACATTTTCTGAAATTGCCAGCAAGTCCTTCAAATTCTCAAAATACCACAAAACCCCCTGGATTCAGGCAAAGTCCGTCCGGACTCCTACTGCATTTTTCACCTATAAATAGAAATGGCTGTCAAAGCCAAAAAGGAGGATTTTTTACCCCAAAAAATCACCATACCTCTCGGCCCAAACTGATCTCACCCCTTCTGAGCTTTCGTTCTGTCTCGATTCGCGTGAAACCCTCGTATTTCGATCAAATACGCACCCTACTACTTCGAAACAACCTTTCGAATCACTTTTCGTGTCCCGTACACACCTCCCGAGCCAAAGGAGTCGACCCTAGCCATAGGTATAACTCCCTCTCTCTAAATCTCTCGTTCCGTCTCGGTTTACACGCCAGTCGCTACAACCGTTTCGAACAACATTATCAAAATGTAGACGCCTCCGTCTAACGGGGTCCGATACATTTTAGTCCCTCGATCCTCTTCTCTTTCCGTAAGAGAAGTAATCACGGATTAAAACGGCGTTCCGACCCCGTTCCGTTTACTTTTATCGTCATTTACCAATTCCGGATCAATCGATCCGTTGATCATCATTTAATTTCTGTCATTTACAAATCCGAGCCGTTTGGCCTCGTTGATCGTCATTTACAAATCCGAGCCGATTGGCCTCGTTGATCGTCATTTACGAATCCGGATCATTTGATTCCGTTGATACCGCACTTTAAATACTGTCATTTACAAAGTTCGACCCGTTTGGATCGTGATAGTATTTACTTTTCAAAGTCCGAGTCGCAACCCGATTCGTTGATCGCATATCATTTAATACGCATTTTTTCCCGTAAAAATCGTTAACAATGTAATGTCCGGTTCAAAACCGGAGTTCGTCCGTCGAACTCTCTTTCAAAACGCGCGAAATGACGTTTGGCCTCCGAACGCTCATCTTCAAACTAAAAGCCGCCATTTGACACTTAAAATCATTTAATACGCATTTTTCTCGTAAAAATCGTTAACAATGACATTCCCGGTTCAAAAAAACCGGAGTTCGACCTTCGAACTACTTTTCAAACTCAAAATCGACGTTTGCCACGCAAACGCTCATTTCAAACTCAAAGTCGACGTTTGCCACGCAAACGCTCATTTCAAACTCAAAGTCGACGTTTGCCACGCAAACGCTCATTTCAAACTCAAAACCGACGTTTGTCATTCAAACGCTCGTTCTTTCAAACAAAGTCACCTAATCAACGTTTGACATTCAAACCAAGATTAAGCTTGTCATTCAAGCCCCCATTTCAAAAGACACACACCCACACACACACGATTTCGAGAAAGGTAGAAAGACTCGTCATGCGAGGCGTTTCGGGCGATCTCGTAATACTCTTCCCGAAACGTAACTTGACCTCCGAACCTAACAATTTCTGGTACTAAAAGCTTTTTACTCGTTTTTGCTGCCAATAAAAATGACCCCCATTTTCAAAGCTTTTTCCTAAGTTTTTGCTACCAATAAAAACGACACCATTTTCAATAGCCGTTTCTCAACGTTTGGGCTTAAAATACAAAAACCGCGTGGCGACTCCTCATTTTTTCCTTCCCATGAAGCGAGGTCTCAGACACCAACCCCCCGCGAAAGACAACCGCATTTCGCGCCCCCGCGCGAAATCCCGGGTAATTTCACATAGACATTAGATTTTTCTGGGTCATTATTCCTACTGGAGGATTCTGTTAGCTCTTTCAAAGTCAGAGGCGGGCTCTTGCTGGCGTATGGCCAATTCTGCTGATTAATCTGATTAACGGCACTACTGGAGGCGTAGGCTGCTTCTCGAACCTGATCCCAAGTTAACGGCTTTCTGACCTTCTCAGGGTTCTGACTCTCTGATTGGCTTAGCAATTGGCTGGTTTCAGCTTTACCTTCTCCGTTTAGAGCCTTCACAATCTCATTCAAACTTTTCAAAGTCAGCATGCAACAGGAGTTATCACTTTCAGGGTTTGGAGCCTGGCGAATGGCTTTCTCATCCGGACCTAACAATTTTTTCAACAGAGTGGGATCACATTCCTCATCACCGGCCAAGCATGTCCCTTCTTTCTCTAGGGGTCGGCCTTCCGACGGCATCTTTGACGTTGGCCAAACATTTTACGAAGTGGGAAATTCCATCATCAATAAGAATTTCATGGGGTCAAACCTCATGGCTGGTTCCTGTTCTTTACAGTCGGGAAGGTTTTCTGGGCTTTTTGGCTTCTGGGCTAACCACTCCTCTACTGTTCCTTCCGGCACTTCGACTGTGTCTTCATCAGTATCACTGCATTAAATCTCGTGGGAACTTTCGTCTTGACCTTGATGACCAATGAGGGCAAAAGCAGGTCTGGATACTTGACGCCATATAAGAGGTATCTTGGACTCCTCCTCTGACTTGGGAATTATCAAGAAAACATCGTTGTCATCATGGGACATAAAGGGGACTGGGTTCGCCTCGAGACTTAAGACTCTTTCCAGGGCATCCATACATTCTTCTTCAGACCAGGTTTCAGGAGTGACTACTAACACCGTAACAGAGTCTACTCTCCCTGATGAGAGTTTGGCTTCGCCGACGCTTACGTTTTCCAGATCGGCGGGTGGAGCCCACTTTCCTCTTTCAGCTAGGGCTTCAATTAAGTCCCTTCATTCACCGACCAAGTCTTTGTAAGGAGTATTGAACTCTAGGATGTAGGACTCATATGCTGCCTCATCTAAGCTAGCATCCTTTTTCTTTTCCGAGCCTTCACACAGGCTGCAAATACACTTTGAAGTGATTTCATCCCCTATTCCAGGTCTGTGGTTTTCTACCTCATCTTGCCCTTTGGGTTTCACTTCCGCCGACTCCAAGTCCATTCCTTCTACCGAACCGTCATCATCACTGTAAATCCATCCATTCCTATTCTCATTTCCGACCGATTCTTCACTACCACCGCCCGGGAGATAGGCAAATTCACAGCGTTGACGAAATTAGAGAGGTCGTGGTGGTACTGGGATTCCGTGGTAAGGAGATTTGGATTAGGCCGAAAGGAGGGAAAGAGTCCCACGGGGAATGCAAAGGCCGCAAGGGTGTCGGGACCCCGACGGCTTGGGATGTTGGGGAAGACCGAAAAGGGACCCTTTTGGCAATGGATTATATGTGGATGGAGGAGGGGATTGGATATAGGCTAGCTCTTCTTCCCTAGTCATCTCGGTTACCCAAACCAAGGCTGTGTTCTCTCGTCGAATCGGACATTCCCGACTCTCTCGGATCGACCAAACCGAGGATTCTCGCGAACTGTTCGAGAATTCTGCGCTAACAAGTTGCCGACCCGGTGTTCTCACCCACTTCTTTCTCGGCGGGAAAGGGATAGGAAAGGTTTAGACTCGGGGTAGGTGTTTAGTCAAGACCTGTGCAATATGCAAATTAGAATCTTCCAGCTTTACTTAAAAATGTTGTCTTTTATTAATATCTATTTGGTTGGAAAAGGGATTTGCCCTTCTTTTTCGCAACTACTCTAGATCCCGGATCGGTGGGTTCCGTCACTACGTCTATAAGCCCCTCATATTCCACTTGTATTTCGACCTCCTGTGGTGGACAGGGCGAGGGTCCTATAGTGGCACGCGGATCCCACCGACCGAGAGTAAAGAATGCTCCTAACGGGTCTAGCGGGTCATAGGACCTTTTAACACACGAGCGATGCGGATTATAGTCAAGGCAATACCGGGAAAGTCTCGTCTTTCTTCCTTGATAGAATTTTGGCAGAATTTCGCTTGAGCGAATGACGTTTTGACTTTCGGTAATGTCCGAGAAGATAATAGGCATGGGTCGGGCGGCAAAAGCCAGATGACACAGTGTCACATTGAACTTCGTTGCATACGCCGGGTGTGAGTCAGAATCGAAGTCAATGCCGGGTCAAGATCTTGCCAATTTTTCCTTGTCGGAATTTTGGCAGAGCTTCGCTTGAGCGAAAGATCTTTTGATTTGTTGGCAAAGACTCGGTCTCGACTCTTACGCATTCCGTGCGGGTCAAGGTCAAAGTCAATGTCGGAGTCAAGATCTCGCCAATTTCTCCTTGTCGGAATTTTGGCAGAGTTCCGCTTGAGCAAGAATCTTGTCTTCCGTTATGAACTAAGGCTTGACCTTTATGAGGGTATGCAACTGGGCTATATGACACGGACTAGACCAAAAACCAACCAAAAAGTCACGGTTTTTTGAAACGTGTGACACGGACTGTGCATTGGTCGACACTGGCTGCTTTGGGGAGGTTGGGATGATTCCGTGCGCGCTCGGGAGCATCGTAAGGCTGTCCGTGACTGCAGCTGGAACCACCCTCGGGTTTGAAGGACGTGCGTGCAAAGTGTACAGGATATATCAGGTGCGCGTAGTGTGCGGTCTCCTAAAAATGTTCCTTTTTGAGTTAAAACAGAGATTTTCATAAATGTGTTTTAAAGGAATGATTTTCGGGATGGGGAAAATGCAGCACGTAAGGACGTAAATTTTTTGGGAGCCCTGGCCGCCATGGAGCCGAGTAGCCCCAAGCCGCTAGGATCGCCAGATTAACCATGATTTTTCCTGGTGGAATTGCCACCGAGGTCGCCCGGCCGAATCCAAGGAGGATTGAGCCGCACGACCGCATGGATCAATTTTCCAGGTTCCACTCCTTTGCTATATTTTTTCCGGGTTGTTTCCCGTTCAAAGTATGCACAGGTTCCAAGATGCAAATGATGCAATGCAAGGTAAAGAAAGCAAGCACGATTAATGAAATCAGCGACGGGAGTCTAACCCGCTCAAAGGGAAAAGCTTTCTTTTATTTTTTTCAAATTTTTTTTTTCGAAAAGGGATACTGGTACGTGGGATTGTTAAACCACCGGTTATCCCAACTCCCACATCAGGGAGTGTACAGGAAGGTTAAGTGGTTTCCACCTATATACCGAGTATCGATTTTTTTTTGTTTTGAAAATAAAAGCTTTTCTCCTTTGGGATATCCCCAGCGGAGTCGCCAAACTGTGAATGTGTGCCCCAAATTTTTTGTGTATTGGAAATTCACGCGAGTTTGAAGACATTCGGTTTAATTTGAAAAAAATGGAGTCGTCACGCCATTTTGATTACCTCAAAACTTTGAAAAAAAGGTTTTATGGGTTCGGAGGTTAAGTTACCCCTTGGGAAGAACGGATCGTCGTTCACCCAAGGTGCCTTGCCGGAGCAAGTCTCCCAAGATCCCATTAATCGTGCTTGCTTGCGTGCTTTCTTGTGTACATGTGTTTGAAAATAAAGGGAGGGAATGTCCCAAGTCGTCTTTCGGACGTACAAACCATTTATTGGTTATCGCTCGGGATTTCTTGGATTTTATGTATTCGAGATTATGATCCCGTCCTCATCTTGGACTTGTGATCATTGTATTTTTAACCTCGGGACTTGCATGATCGAGAGAATGACTCTCTTTATAGTCAAAGATGAGGTTCTTTAGAAAAGGAGGGTCCTTAGCCCATCAATCCTACACTTTAAGATGGTCGAGCTCATATAGATGCTTCATACTCATCTTAAGTGATAATCGGAGATATAGGGTTCAAGGTTGTCCCTTTCTAAAGAAATTATGAAACCTTTATGGAAGGAACGATGTAAAGATAGGATCTTTTACACCGGTCCGTTCCAAGGTTGCTAATGAGGACATGGGGGAATGCATGTAAAAATGACATTTTTAGTGAAAAGATGACATTTTTGGGTTGCAAAGGATGCATTTGATTTAAAGAAATGATCTTTATTTGCAAAGGATGCATAAAGACATGATTTTTATGCAAAGGATGCATTTTTATGAAGAAATTGGGATTTGAATGTGCAAAGGATGCATGAAGATTGTATTTTGAAAAGCATAGGATGCTAATTTAGGATAAAGATATGATCTTTAATGCAAAGGATGCTTGAAAAAGGATTTCATATGCAAAGGATGCATTTTTATCATAAAGATTGGATTTTTATATGCAAAGGATGCATGAAGATGATATTTTTATGTAAAAATAGGGTTTTTAGGTGCAAAGGATGCACCTTTGATTCAAAAGATTACATCTTTAATGGCAAAGGATGCCTAATGCATGCAAAGGGGGAAAGGGGTATAAAGATATGATCTTTAATCTACCAAGTCCCAAACAAGATAATAGCAATTATATGAAATGCAATGAGCAATTAGAATCACATAAAGCAATTAGGATGCAAGTTTAGGGCGTGCGAGGTTACCAATGGCTTCCTCTTCTTCTTAGGATTGAGCTAGGTGGAAAGGTTGATCTTGGGATCTTCAAGGAGGAGGGAGGTGGCTTCTTGACCTTCTTCTTCACCTTCTTGGACTTCCAGCAGCTCTTGGGAGGATTTTCTTCGTATTATATGTGTGTGATGGTATTGTTGTTGTTGTTAAAATGGGTAGAGGAGGGCTCTATTTATAGGCAGTCTGGATAAGGCCAATGAAGCCGTGCGGCCAGAGACCTTGGGCTAATGCAGCCGTGCGGCATTATCCCTTGTGACTCAGCATGTTTCTGGAACCATGCAAGGTGACAAATTCTAGAAGTTTTCCCAATTAAGAAAAACGTGTTTCTTAATTGGGAAGCTTCCCTTTCAGTCCATATATGATTTGGAACAGTTTCAGAATATTTCCGGAACACTAGGAAGGTCCGGGGAATTACCGGGAAACTTACTGAAATTGCCGGGGAATTTAACCGGAAGGCATGAGTCAGATTTGGATACTTACACCAAGAGAGACCAATAACCGAGGGGCATAGCCCCCAGATTGCGACTGTTGTGACCGAGGAGAGACAGGTCGACCCTTCTGCTACCGAGGAGACGAAGCTCATCACCCAGTCTTCGGGCCAAAAAAGGCCACATTCTGGTGTCATTGGAGGGGAACCTCCCTCAAAGAAGGCTGCTGCTGCATCCTCATCTCAAGTAGTCCCCCTTTAAACAATAAAGACTTATCCAGAGGCTGAGCAGCTAGCTCGACAACTCATCTCCCAACTAACACCCCTCAGAGGCTTGAATGTGCTAGCCAGGGAGGGCCCTTATGTCAGGCTGGGCCAAGCTGTCATCCACATGACCATGGACGAGGAGCTTCTTGAGAATTTGATAAAGGCCAAGCACAGTAATGAACATATGACCACCGGTAGGGCATGATGATATCTGAGGTATTTATCTCATCATTCCCTTCTCGTACCTTGTACTTGATATTTTGCTAATGTTGTTGCTTCTTTGTTATATAGTGGGCTACCATGTTTGCCCATCAGATCATCCACAACAAAGCCGTGGATAAGCAAATAGATGAGCTCAAGGCCAGTTTGGGATGGGGAGAGGCCGAGATGGCTGGGGCTGCTGAGTTGTTGAAGGCCCGGAAGGATGAGCTGGAGATTGAGAGGGTGGCCAAGGCAAAGGCCGAGGAAGAGAAGAAGATGGCCGAGGAGGCTAAGGGGAAGGCCGAGGAAGCCCTCAGGCTGCAAAACGCTGAGATTGCTGAGCTGAAAAGGCTCAAAGCCGAGATCATGCAGAGAGTTGAGGGGGCTGAGGCTAAATGCTTAGAGCTGGAGGCCGTCATTCCCTCCAAGGAAGAGGAGGCTATTGCTCGTTTCAAGAATAGCTCGGCCTTCAAAGATGTTGTCAATGATAAAGCAGCCACTATGTTCCATGATGGATATTTACACTTGGCCCGTCGACTTATAGTGGACACCTCCCATGGTCTTGACTTGAATGCCATTGCTCGGCTTGTATGCCAGGACCGGTACGATGAAGCAGTTCGGGCTCTTCACTACCTGGTTCCTTATTCTATGTATAATTTGGATGTGATCGCCATGATGGATGCTCAAGAAGGCCGAGGTGCTTGGGTTCCTCCGTCCGTCGATCCTGATAATCTTAATGCTTTAATCGAAAGGATCGAGGATGAGATGGAGGTGGATGAAGAGGGGACTGCTGCTGAGGAGCTTGTCAATGAGGAAGCTCGAATTGACGCTCAAACTCATGAAGTCACCATCACCACTACTCTTGATGCCGAGCTGAATGCTGGTGCCGACGAACAGGCTTTCTTCGGGGAACCCCCTCAGAGGAAGAAGCCTTAGAATTTTTTCTTTTTAATGTAATAGACTAGATCTCTATGTACCTCATCATTTATCAATGAAATGTTTCTTTCAATTCACATCGTCTTTACTTTATGCTTTGGTATATGAATTGTTGGAATGCTTGTTTGTTGTTTTTGCACAAGTACAAGCCTGATTTTTGGTGAAGCCAAGGAAGGGTTCCTCGTACTTCGCTCTTGATCTAAAACAAGGAGGCTAGCTCGATTTTAGGGGTTGCGGTAATTTTGCCTGTTCAAGTCATTAGGCCGAGGTGGCGTTCCTCGGTCTTGATTGTTAGATATTTTCTTCCTTTTCATCTCCTTGTGCCGAGGAAGATGACTTGTGCATAGGTTTTAGACGTGGAATGCCAGTAGTCATTTTAGGCCGAGGTATTTCCTAGGCTAGACGTGAGGCAAGTCATTAGGCCAAGGAAGGTTTCTCGGTCTTGACTGTTGGATTTTTTCTTCTTTTTCATCTCCCTATGCCGAGGAAGATGACTTGTATATAGGTCTCAGATGGTCCTGCCTGTAGTCGTTGAGCCGAGGTGATTCCTCGTCATGACGTAAGGCTTCCTTCTTTTTCATCTCCTTATGCAGAGGAAGGTGACTCGTACATAGGTTTTAGATGTTGGCCAGTTAGTCGTTTATGCCGAGGTAGGCTAGACGTTTGGCTTGTTGTTTAGAAGGCCGAGGATAGGATCCTCGTCTTCCCATGTTGCTTTTGGCAGTTGGTGGTTGCTTTGCATGTTGAAGAAGTAAATTTCATAACTGAACTTGATTACATCAAACTGCAATCCTACCATGCTAGAAAAGTAAAAGACTAATTAAAGACTAATCTATTACATAAAATAAACTAAAACTAATGATAGTATTTCCGAAGGTTGTCGGAGTTCCACGGATTCTTGAGCTCCTTCCCCTCCTTAGTTTTCAATATGTAAGTCCCTTCTCAAATGACATGAGTTATGATGTAGGGACCTTCCCAGTTTGGGGAGAGATTGTTCTATTCAGCCTTTCGACCAGTAGCTTCAATTTTTCTAAGTACCCAATCGGCCACTTGGAATACTCTTTTGTTGACCCTTTTGTCATGGTATGCCTTGGTCCTTTGCTTATAATTTACCATCCTCATCTGCGTGGCTAGTCGTTTTTCATCTATCAGGTCTAGGTCTAGGAGCCTATTTACCTTGTTGACTTGCTTATCATAGTGGGAATTTCTTACAGTCGAAATAGCCATTTCAGCAGGTGCCATAGCCTTAGAACCGAAGGTTAATGCGAATGGGGTTTCCCTGATTGGCCCCCGAGTGGTTGTGCGAACAGCCCATAAGGCTAGGGGAAGTTCGTCCAACCATCTACCATCCCTTCCTTCCAGGTTCTTAGTAAGGGCTATAAGTACCAACTTATTGGCTGCTTCCACTTGTCCGTTGCCTTGAGGTCTACTCACAGATGACTTGATGTGACGAACTCCGACTCTACTCAATTCCGCTGTGAATGATGTCGAGAATTGTAAATCGTGATCTGAAATGATAGTGTGTAGAACCCCAAAGCGACACCAGATGTGGTCATGGACGAAGTTGATCGCACTTGTTTTGCCAATGCTTTCGCTTCAATCCACTTTGAAAAGTAGTCGACTGCTACTATTACATACTTGCAATTACCTGATACCTCGAGCGGGAGGGAAGGGTTCGATGATGTCAATCCCCCACATATCAAATGGCCATGTAGGTATTACAAGAGTTTGCTTAACTGCTGGGAGTCTAGGAATGTCAGAGTATCTCTGGCACTTGTCACATTTTCTAACATAGGCTTGCGCGTCCTCCCTCAGGTTTGACCAATAGTAACCTAGCAGGATGATCTTGTTAGCTAAGGTTCTGGCCCCCGGGTGTCACCCACAAATGCCTTCATGTACTTCAGCTAAGAGATTCTCAGTTTCCTTAGGATGACACACCTCAGCAGGGGCTTAGTGAAGGATCCTCTGTAGAGGACTCCGTTCATCACAACGAACCTTGGTGATCTCTTCTTGATAAGTATAGCTTGCGTTTCATCTTCTAGGAGTTGGCTCTTCTCGATGTAGTCTATGTAATCATCGATCCAGCATCTCTCCTCTCCATCTAGGAGCATGACTTGTAGCCTCTCATAGGCGGGTTCTTTAGCAAAAACTACGTATGGATTGGATTTAGACTTAGTCACATCCATAGTTGCTAGTTTATATAGAATTTCCGCAATTTGGTTGTCTTCTCTGCTTATCTGACTGATCTCGAAAAATTTCAGCTTCTTCGTCATGTCCAGGACCAGGTCTCTATACTTGGTAAGTACATGATTTTGGGTGTTATACTCTCCCTTTACTTGTTTGGAAACAAGTTGTGAGTCACATAAAGCCGCTACTTTAGTTGCTCTATAGGAGAAAGCCAACTCGATACCAAATATCAGAGCCTCGTATTCAGCTTGGTTGTTGGAGGCAGGGAACTTGAATCTGATGATGTCTTGAATGGTGTACTCTCCTTCAGGACTTGCTAGCACGACTCCAGCTCTGCTTCTCTCCTTTGTGGCTGACCCATCAGTGTATAGGACCCAACAGTTGGATGGGAGTTCAATGGTGGACCCTTCCTCTTCCAGTGTGTTATGCTTACGGGAGGTGGGAACGTGTTCACCCATGAAGGCAGTCTCGACCATGAAGTCAACCAGAGGCTGCGCCAGGAGGGTTTTCCTTGGTTGGTAAGTGATATCAAACTCTGTAAGAGCGATAGACCAATTGAGGAGACGTCCAAAGCTATCTAACTTCTGTAGGATTTTCTTCAATGGTTCATTTGTATACACCGTGATGGGATGGGCAGAAAAGTAGGCACATAGTTTTCTCGAGGCAATAACTAGTGTGTACGCTATCTTTTCCGCATTAAAGTATCTACTCTCCACGTCTGACAATGCCTTAGAGACATAGTAGACTAGTTTCTGAGTACCTTTATCGTTTCAGACTAGAACAGCTGCAACTGCATGATCTGTGGCGGCTAGGAAGACATAAAGCATTTCGCCAGTAATCGGACTGCTTAACAAGGGAGGGGATCCCAAGTACTCCTTCAACTGGAGGAATGCCTCGGAACATTCAGGAGTCCAGGAGAAGCTCTTAGCCCCCTTCAAGACCTTGAAAAAAGGCAGTGATTTTTCGACGGATTTGGAAATGAATCTTCCAAGTGCCGCTATTCTTCCATTCAATATTTGAACCTCCTTAATGTTGGTAGGTTCCTTCATGTCAATCAGGGCCTTGATTTTTTCAGGGTTCGCCTCGATTCCCCTTTGAGATACCATGAAGCCTAGGAACTTTCCAGTTTTCACCCCGAACACACATTTACTTGGGTTTAGCTTCATGTTGTTGGCTCGGAGGTTGTTAATGGTTTCCTCCAGGTCAGGGGCGTGACTGTCCTCCTTGGTCTTTATGACCATGTCATCAATGTAGGCCTCCATGTTATGACCTATTTTCTCTCCAAATACTACATTCACCATGTGTTGGTATGTAGCACCCGCATTCTTAAGCCCAAAGGGCATCATGACATAACAATAATTTCCCCCCGATGTT
The DNA here is from genome assembly GCA_022495995.1 of Adenophora triphylla var. japonica. NCBI lineage: Eukaryota > Viridiplantae > Streptophyta > Magnoliopsida > Asterales > Campanulaceae > Adenophora > Adenophora triphylla. The sequence goes on along the minus strand of JAFEMH010003274.1, from coordinate 247,979 downwards.
TGGAAGGCCGTCTTCTCAATGTCCTCTTCCGCCATTTTTATTTGATGATAGCCTGAATAGGTATCTAAGAAACTGAGAGTTTGGTGTCCAGCTATGAAGTCAACCTGTTGGTGTAATGCCCTAGGCTTTAATTATGTTTAACTTAAAACCGTTATGTATCGTCTTTATCGTTTAAGTTTATTATTTGATTATTATATATTTTGCATATTTATTGTAATAATCTCCGTCCCTAATTATTAAGAGAATAATTAGTATAATTGTCAATGGATAATCATATGATGATTATATGCATAGAGATGCACATTGAAATTATGGGTACTTGTTAGAGAACAAGTGGCTGGACTTGACCCGTATGAGATTTATGGCCTGGTCAAATGTCATAATTAAATCTCATATGGTCACTTCATTTAGTCCCTAGACCTGAGATTATCATGACCTTACATATGATGAAAGTCATGTTTGATTTTAGTCAAACAATATCTTAACACGATATTTATAAAGGCTATCTTTGGCATGATCGGATTCATGATGGGAAGGATGATAAGTCAAGATGGAATTTGTCCCTCGAAAGAGAGATGTTTTGCTTGGGCCCCTCGATGAGTGATAATGATGAAAGAGTGTGGCAAAGGGAGAAATGAAAGTGTACCATTGGACTATGACTTGTGTTCAATATAACAACGTGAGACAAAGGGAGAAATGGAAGTGTACCATTGGAAACGTGAACTCTTACGTTATATTATTTGGGTAGACATAATGGCTTGCTAGAGTCCGCTTATGTCTTATGAGGGTCTATATGATCGAGCTCATTGCCAATATCCTATTGGGTCACACACAACTAGAATGAATTGGTTAAACCAAAGGAAGAATGATTGAGAGTTCCTGAACTGGCTTAATACGCCGCGCGACAGAACTTGCCATATGGCATGCTGGGTCGTGCGACATACTAAGGCCTGAAGCGTTTGACAGACAGTTTTCTAATAATATTAGGAAACTAATATCAATATTAAGGTAGTATAAATATGCAGTCTGTAAACCCTAATTAATAGAGCCGAATTTTCAATAGAAAATTCACAACAAAAGGTTTTTCAATATTCTCTCTAAGGTTTAAGAATCTAGCAATTCTCAAGAACCGTTCTTGGTTCATTCTAACGTGTGGATACTACTAGAGGGTCTTCGCTCGTACGACGATCAAGGCCTATAGTTCTATTGTTCAAAGCAATATCTCTTCCTAAGGTTTTGAAGATCAAATATTGTGATTCAAAATCACACCGATAAATTGTTCGATAGCTCAAGACCGGAAAGCAATTAAGGTTGGTAAATTCTATCTCATAGGAATTCAATTTAATCGTATAGAATGGATCTTAGGGATTGTGTTTTGTGTTAATTTGATGCTTAATTTCGCTGCGTATGGACCCATAAAACCCAACAGTGGTATCAAAGCCCCGTTCGTATGATTAAGTTTGAATTGGCATGCTAGAATTAAGATATAAATTATTTATATGCTTATTGCATGTTTTTGTATGCGGTAGAATCTCATTGTTTATGTGAAACAATGTGAAAATCGTCTTCTGATTATGCTGAATTAAATCTGTAAAAGGGTTGTTTTATTGATTTAATTGCTTTGTAATTAGAATTGATTGATTACGAAATTTACCAACGGCAACTCAAGTCGTGCGACAGAGTTAGCCATGAGGAGAAAATCTGGTAGTTGGGCTTGGTATGTCACGCGACAGACCTGGCCAACTGGTTGATGGCGCCGCGCGACATAACTAGCCAATCTGAGCAGAATTAGTTTGTTAACTTTTCTGCTATTCTGTGATTATGTTTATAATATGAGATGTTTCTGTCTTAATCTGGATGCTATAAATTAAATTATAGGGCTATGCTAGATTAATTAATTATTTATGCATGCTTAATTAATTTAAATGTGATTTTTATTAATTGTTGCGATGCATGAATTATATGTTCTTAAGTGTTAAGAATTTTATTAGATGTTTAGTTGAAACATTGAATTGCAATTTGTTAAATATTTAGTTGAAACGTTAAAATTTTGGTTTTCTGATTGTTTATGAGAAACAAGTCAGTTTATGCAAAATTTGAAGGAATCTGATTGTTTATGAGAAACAAGTCAGTTTACGAGTCTGATTGTTTATGAGAAACAAGTCAGTATACAAAGTATTGATTATGTTGCATTCAAATTGATAGTATAATTGTGCATGACTAGGAGAGTTCTGTCGAAGGAAGATTTGGTACTTAAGCAGTCCTTGTGGCTCACCTATTTTCTTGGGAACTTACCTGGTGCACATTATGATTATCTTTGTTGATATGTTGATAATCTACTTTAAAGAACCTTCATTTAACTTTTAAGTTCTTTATGCCAATCCATGATTAAAACACTTGAGACCACTCGGATAGTTTTGGGTGGGCTTGCCATAGCAAGGTGCTTTAATTTTATTCCATTTGCGAGCAAGATGAGGAAATGGTGGTTCCTATACGTTTAAAGTGGATGAACTTAATTGGGTTATTAAAATGGTTTTGGACCCAAGGCATAAGATGAGATTAAAATATGCTAAGACATATGATGTCTTAAATGAATCTCATAAAAGATCTAAGAGTCATATACGATATGATTGATGTTTTCTACCTAATTAATTTAATCTTGAGCGGTGCGCCATAGCGTACTTGAGATTAAATTAAAGTTGGATCTTAGCCCATTAAATGCATATTATGCTTATTTGCATTAGAAGGTGTATGATTTAGTGGGAGTATTTGTAAAATACATTATTTGCTCTTAAATGATAAATGTGCTGGTATTGATTTGTGTTCATATAATTTTGTATATTTTGTTGTAGAAGTAGCATTACATAATGATAATTGCGATTCGTCCTTATGAAGGACAAAGTTCGAAAGGAACGATACAAATAATTATGATTGGATCAGAAGCCTAAAGAAAGGTTCTTAGGAAAATGTGTACGTTCTTGACGAATCCATTCTTGTTTAACCCACTGCAAATGTTGCAAAGGGCAAATAAGGAGCAACATTAGAGCCATGTTGATGATTCTAAAGATATTGCTTGTCTTATACTTGCCACCATGTTCAAAGATTCTTATGAAGAACCTTGAGCACATGGTAAATACTTTTGTTCTAACACAAGGCAAAAGGAAATGTTCCAAATGCGAACTAGGCAAAAGATGTATGTTGTGGTGAAGGCTTTTTATGCATGAGATGCAGAAGGAGCAATCTGCAAGTGTGTTAATAGTTAACACAAGAAAGGGGTTCAAAAGGGAAGAAAAAGTAGGTAAAGCAAAGGTTGCTAAACCTAGGACAAAAGTTGTCAAAGCCAAAGAGGCTAAACCCAAAGTGTCTCAAAAGGATGTAGTTTGCTATCATTGCAATAAGATTGTCATTGGAAGCAAAGTTTCAAGGCTTATTAGGAAGGCCTAAAAGGTGAAGAAGGGAAATATGATTTCTACTACTTCAAGTATCTATATGATAGATATTTTCCTTTCGACTTCTTGTTCTTGGGTATATGATACCGGATTGGATCCCACATTTGCTTAAATGTACAAGGAACAAAGAATAGAAAGCTACTCAAAGAAGGTAAATTAAACCTATGCGTGAGAATGAAGCAAGGGTTGCTACATTAACCATAGGGACTTATGAAGTCACTTTACCTTATGGAGTAGTACTTGTTTTGAACAAGTATGACTACGTTCCGGATTTGAGTAGGAGTATTATTTCCGTTTCTTAAATGGATGATGAAGGATATAATTTTCTTATTGAAAATAAGAAGTTTTATATTTATTTAATGATGAGAAACAAAATAATATTGAATATATCTATAATATGAATGGGAAATCTGAACCGAACAATATGAACAACGCGTTCATATGGCATTGCCGGCTTGGTCAAATAAATAAGAAACATATATCTAAACTCCATTAACATGGACTTTTAGACTCATATGACCATGAATCATTTTGAGGAATTTGAATCTTATTTATTGGGATTATTGATCAAACCACCCTACACTAAGAGTAGTGGGAGGGCTAGTGACTTATTGGTCATTATACATGAGATGTATATGGACCATTAAGCAGCATTGCTAGGGGAAGACTTCGGTATTTCATCACATTTCACTAAAGACTTATCTAGATATGACTATGTCTATCTGATGAAGTCTAAAAGTGAATCTTTTGAAATGTTTCGAACATTTCTAGATGAAATACAAAACAACTTGGTAAAACTATTAAGTACTTTGATTGGATTGAGGTGGTGAATATTTGAGCCAAGAGTTTGACGATCATCTCAAAACTATGAAATCGTTTCAGAATTGACTCCACCCAGAACACCACATTGTATGATGTGTCTGAGAGGAGGAATTGAACCTTGTAAGACATGGTTCGTTCGATGATGTGTCAATTAGACTTTCCTATTTCCTTTTTGAGGATATGCATTAGAAATGATGCGGTTACACTGAATTGAGTCCCTACTAAATCGGTTTCTAAGGCCCCACATAAGATGTGGCATGGAAGAAAACTTAATTTGTCTTTCATGAAGATTTGGGGTTGCGAATCTTATGAAAAGAGACTTGTCTCTTGTAAGTTAGCACCAAATCTGACTAGATTATTTTTGAAAATTAATCTTACAACCGCAAAGAGAATAAAATGTTTGTTACTCTATACGATTCGTTTCTTGAGAAATAGTTTCTCAATAAAGAATCTAGTGGGAGTAAAATTAATCCTTGAAGAAATTCAAGAATTCGAAAATAAAATAGAACCAAGAGTAGAGACGGAACCAAGTTCACAAAGAGTTGTGGAACCGGTTCAAGATGCACAAGTCCATCGTAGACTTGATAGGTTAAGATTCGAACTATATTGCATATGTCATTAAATGATCTTCATATCCTTAATGATGAGAAACAAAATAATATTGAAGATATCTATAATATGAATGGGAAATCTTAACCGAACAATATGAACAACGCGTTCATATGGGATTTCCGGCTTGGTCAAATAAATAAGAAACATATATCTAAACTCCATTAACATGAACTTTTAGACTCATATGACCATGAATCATTTTGAGGAATGTGGATCTTATTTATTGGGATTATTGACCAAACCACCCTACACTAAGAGTAGTGGGAGGGCTAGTGACTTATTGGTCATTATACATGAGATATATATGGACCATTAAGCAGCATTGCTAGGGGAAGACTTCGGTATTTCATCACATTTCACTAAAGACTTATCTAGATTTGACTATGTCTATCTGATGAAGTCCAAAAGTTAATAGTTTGAGATGTTTCGAACATTTCTAGATGAAATACAAAACAACTTGGTAAAACTATTAAGTACTTCGATTGGATCGAGGTGGTGAATATTTGAGCCAAGAGTTTGACGATCATCTCAAAAGAATGAAATCGTTTCAGAATTGACTCCACCCAGAACACCACATTGTATGATGTGTCTTAGAGGAGGAATTGAACCTTGTAAGTCATGGTTCGTTCGATGATGTGTCAATTAGACTTTCCTATTTCCTATTTCCTTTTGAGGATATGCATTAGAAATGATGCGGTTACACTGAATTGAGTCCCTACTAAATCGGTTCCTAAGGCCCCACATAAGATGTGGCATGGAAGAAAACTTAGTTTGTCTTTCATGAAGATTTGGGGTTGCGAATCTTATGAAAAGAGACTTGTCTCTTGTAAGTTAGCACCAAATCTGACTAGATTATTTTTGAAAATTAATTTTACAACCGCGAAGAGAACAAAATGTTTGTTACTCTATACGATTCTTTTCTTGAGAAATAGTTTCTCAATAAAGAATCTAGTGGGAGTAAAATTAATCCTTGAAGAAATTCAAGAATCCGAAAATAAAATGGAACCAAGAGTAGAGACGGAACCAAGTTCACAAATAGTTGTGGAACCGGTTCAAGATGCACAAGTCCATCGTAGACTTGATAGGTTATGATCCGAACTCAAGAAATATTGATTTCTTGTATCGAAAAGTAATAAAGTGGAAATCATTGAGAATGACAATCCTACTTTCTATCTAGAAGCGATGTCCACTCCTAATTTGGATAAATGGTTAGGAACCATGGAGTCCGAATTGCAATCCATGTTTGATGATCAAGTTTGGAACTTGATTGGGCTACCTGAAGGTGTAAAAACTAAAGGGTGCAAGTAGGTTTTCAAGACCGACATGGATGGGAAGGTGTATTCTTTCATGACTAAGGATTGTAGCAAAGGGATTTAGGTTAATTTATAGTATTGACTATGTTGAAACCTTTTCGCCAGTTACAATGTCGAAGTCTATTAGAATTTCAATTGCCATGATCGCATATTATGACTATGTGATATGACAAATGGATGTCAAACGACTTTCTTAAGGATGTGTATAGTACACAACCCGAGAGTTTTGTCGATCCAAGAAATTCTAATAAAGTATGCATGTTGCAAAAATCTATGAGATGGATTGAAGCAAGCTTCAAGGAATTGGAATCTTCATTTTGATGAATCGGTCAAAGAGTTTGACCTCATCAAGTACGAAGATGAACCTTGTGTATACATGAAATTCAGTGGGAGCATAGTATTATTTCTATTGTTGTATTACAATGATATCTTACTCATTGGAAAAACAAGTTCCGACACTTAAGACTGTCAAGTCTTGGTCAAGGAAAGGTTTCTCAATGAAAAATATGGGTAAAAGCCGCTTACATTCTTGGCATCAAGATCTATAGAGATAGATCTAGAAGGATAAATTGGTCTGAGTCAAAGTATTCACATTGACAAGGTTCTTAGAAGAGTCTAAGAAGAGTAGCTTGTCAATGGGTCATGGCATTTCTCTTAGCAATACTCATTATCTTATGACAACTGATGAGCAAAAGGGAAATGAATGAAGTTCTATATGCTTCGGCATTTGAATCTGTCATGTATGCCATGATTTGTACTAGACCCAACGTCTCGTATGCTTTGAGCCTGATGAGTCGATACCAATCTGATCCTGATGTGAACCATTGGATGGCAGTCAAGATGATCCTCAAGTACTTAGAAGAACTAAGGATATATTCTTGGTATTTGAAAGGTTGAAAGTTAATCTTGTTGTAAGGGTTACATAGATGCTAGCTTCCAAACTGACAAAGTTAATTTAAAATCGCAATTAAAATTTGTGTTTAAGCATATTAGAGGTGCAGTTTTGTTGGAAGAGTTCCAAGCAGAAAATTGTAGCGGATTCTACTACTAAGACCGAATTTTAGTAACATATGATGTGGCTAAAAGAGGCAGTTTGGATCAAAAGATCATTAGTATTTTGGAAATGTTCCAAGTATCACTAATCGATGGAAGTTTTGTTGTGGCAATTGTGGTGCCATTTGTGCAAACGATGGAACCAAGGTCACAACAGCGATCCAAACACTCAATTAGACGTTTTTTGAGGAATTCATAAAGAATGAGAAGACGTTAAAATATGCAAAATATCAACCGATGATGACATTAGGGATTCACTTACAAAAGACCCTCGCACAGGCAGAAGCATGATGGTCATGTTAGATCCATGAGTATTCGATACATAAATGGAGCCTAGTGCAAGTGGGAGACTGTTGGTGTAATGCCCTAGGCTTTAATTATGTTTAAATTAAAACCGTTATGTATCATTTTTATTGTTTAAGTTTATTATTTGATTATTATATATTTTGCATATTTATTGTAATAATCTCCGTCCCTAATTATTAAGAGAATAATTAGTATAATTGTCAATGGATAATCATATGATGATTACATGCATAGAGATGCACATTGAAATTATGGGTGCTTGTTAGAGAACAAGTGACTGGACTTGACCCATATGAGATTTATGTCATGATCAAATGTCATAATTAAATCTCATATGGTCACTTCATTTAGTCCCTAGACCTGAGATTATCATGACCTTACATATGATGAAAGTCATGTTTGATTTTAGTCAAACGATATCTTAACACGATATTTATAAAGGCTATCTTTGGCATGATCGGATTCATGATGGGAAGGATGATAAGTCAAGATGGAATTTGTCCCTCGAAAGAGAGATGTTTTTCTTGGCCCCTCGATGAGTGATAATGATGAAAGAGTGTGGCCACACCCCAACGCGATTGGATTATCATTATACTCAAGATCGAGAAAGCATTGAACAAATACAAGTTGACGTGGACTATGACTTGTGTTCAATATAACATCGTGAGACAAAGGGAGAAATGGAAGTGTACCATTGGAAACGTGAACTCTTACGTTATATTATTTGGGTAGACATAATGGCTTGCTAGAGTCCGCTTATGTCTTATGAGGACCGATATGATCGAGCTCATTGCCAACATAATATAATTCTATTGGGTCACACACAACTAGAATGAATTGGTTAAACCAAAGGAAGAATGATTGAGAGTTCCTGAACTGGCTTAATACGCCGCGCGACAGAACTTGCCATATGGAGTTCTGGGTCGTGCGATAGACCTTGCCATATGGCATGCTGGGTCGTGCGACATACTAAGGCCTGAGGCGTTTGACAGACAGTTTCCTAATAAGATTAGGAAACTAATATCAATAATAAGGTAGTATATATGCAGTTTGTAAACCCTAATTAATAGAGCTGAATTTTCAATAGAAAATTCACAACAAAAGGTTTCTCAATATTCTCTCTAAGGTTTAAGAATCTAGCAATTCTCAAGGACCGTTCTTGGTTCATTCTAACGTGTGGATACTACTAGAGGGTCTTCGCTAGTACGACGATCAAGGCCTAGAGTTCTATTGTTCAAAGCAATATCTCTTCCTAAGGTTTTGAAGATCGAATATTGTGATTCAAAATCACACCGATAAATTGTTTGATAGCTCAAGACCGGAAAGCAATTAAGGTTGGTAAATTTTATCTCATAGGAATTCAATTTAATCGTATAGAACGGATCTTAGGGCTTGGGTTTTTTGTTAATTTGATGCTTAATTCCGCTGCGCATGGACCCATAAAACCCAACACAACCAACTTATCAATTATGGGGAGAGGATAACTGTCCTTAGGGCAGGCTTTGTTAAGATCAGTGAAATCTATGCACATTCGCCACTTCCCATTTTGCTTTTTCACCATCACTACGTTGGCCAACCAAACAGGGTATTTCACTTTTCGTATTATTTCGGCGCTAAGTCGCTTTTGCACTTCTTCCTTGATAGCTTTCTCCTTGTCTTTTGCAAAGATCCTCCTTGTCTGCGCGATAGTTTTAGCAGACGGATCAACATCCAAGCGGTGGAAGGCCACTTCTTCATTATTCCCCCTCATATCTTCAACTCTCCAAGTGAAGACATCTAGACTGTTTTTCAAGAGGGAGATGATTTTTCCCTTTTCTTCCGGGGATAGCTGACCCCCGAGTTTGATTTTTTGCTCAGGGTAGTCAGGGTTAATGACTACCTCCTCCAATTCATCCACGAGCTCCATTTTTGGACCGTCTCGAAATTCCAAGGATTCAATGATGATTTCTCTAAGTCTTCTACCCTCATTGTCATTTACGTTGAAGCCCTCTTCCTCCATCAGTTCGTCTACGTCGGGCAAATCAACTATCCTCAAGTCAGGGTTGGCCCCCCGAGTTCTGGCCGCTGACGAGAACAGGATCTGTCTCCGGGACGGACGGAACTATGTCATGGTCATCTGCAATTTCGAGGACCACGGGTTCCTCTTCTAGTACTTCGATGATAAAGCTCATTCTGGAGCTGGTGTGGGTATTTTTCAGAGACTTAGATATTTTTATGTCATCCTCAGGGGTATCTATCTCCATCCTTTTAGATGTTTTCCGGATCTTCACGACATACTCCAAGAAGTCCTTGGCGGTCGCCCTCACGCATCCAATTCCAGCACGAGTAGGAAATTTGACTCGTTGATGAGGAAGGGAGGTGACCAACCCAAGTTTTGCTTGACTTGGAATCCTAAGATTGCGTGATAGTCACTAGTCAGATCCATGACTACGAAAGTGACTGTATCTACGGTTCGGAAGGGATGTTCACCAACTTCTAGCTGTAGTTCAACAGTTCCCTTGGCACCGAATTTATGGTTGGTGAAACCTTCTAGCCTTCCATGATAAGGTTCCAGGATGGTATCTTTCAAGCCCATCATCTGGAAGGAGGAGTAGTACAAAATATCACGAGAGGCCCCCGTGTCGATGAGCAGTCTCTTAGATTCACAGTTGTCAATTCGACCCTTTATCACCAAGGGTTGCTCACAGGCTGCACGGCTTCCAGCCAATTTATTGGGAGAGAAACTAATGACCTCTTCTGCCTTATGAACCCAAGCAGGAACATGGTATACCTTGCTCAGCTCATGAATTTGATCTCTGAGCTTTCTAATAGAGACTACCTCTTCTCGAATCACGTGCAATTTGGCCCTAGGAGGCCTCTGTTCCATATCCTCGCTTTTATCATCATCTTCACTCTCGTCCTCCTTCCGTTTCCGCTTGCCATCTTTCTTCATGACGTAGCGGTCTAGCTTGCCTTCATAAACCCATCTTTGGATCATTCGCTTGAGGGCAATGCACCTTTCGGTGGTGTGACCATGGTCCTTGTGGAGATCACAGTATTTGGAAGGGTCACGAGGGAACTTTGGTTTATCATTCAGTGGACGAGGAGGTGGAAGGTTTACCAATTGCATGATTTCAGTGATAGGCTTGGTAAGAGGGGTAAAATTTTAGCTTTTTCATAACCCCTTATTCTATTCTTTCCTTTGAATCCATTTCCATTTCCATTCCCATTGGAAGCATGGCGAGTCCCAGCTGCTTCCGGTTCTGTCTTATCAGATCTCTTCTTGCTTTTTTCCTCTGCCATGGCAATTGTATAAGCCACATTGAACAGGTTGGACTTTGTTTTAGGCTCTCTGGATGAGAGTTCATAGATAAGATATCCAGATCTCATCCCAGAATTAAAACATACAATCATTTCTCGATCAGTGAGGCTTTCTTCCACTTGGTCCACCATGGCTCGAAATCTGTTATAGTAGCTTAACATGGTTTCATTCTTCCCTTACTCAAGTTGGCAAGGTCAGTTAACCTCTTCTTCCTCCTACCTGCCGTGGCAAAGTGGTCTAGGAACATCCTCCTCATGCCTCTCCAGCTGTCGATGCTTCCCTTTTTGAGCTCACGGAACCAGGTCAAGGCTGTTCCGGAGAAGGTACTGGCAAAGGCTTTACAGAGGATGTCATCAGCCTTAGTGAGGAGGGCCATAGTAGACTCGAAACTTTGCACATGGTCACGTGCATCTGTGATTCCTCCGTACTTGTCAAAACTTGGGACCTTGAAGGCAGGGTTAGGTGGTATATCATTTATTCTCTAAGAGAAGGGACGAGTTGCGCTAGTGTCATCGTCATCCTCCTCTTTCTTCCCCATCTCCATGTCGTCAATTCTGTTTTTTAAGAGTAACAATTCTTTAGCATCAATCCCTTTTTCAGTGCTGGAATGAGTGCTTCGGTGGGAACTCCGGTGGAAACTACGATGGGACCTTTCCCTTGGGTGACCATTCACCCTAGTGTGCTTCTCATCCTCTCAATGGTTCTCTCCTCGTCTAGAGGGGTTTTTATCTTTCCTCGGCTCTCCCTCATAGCCACTGAGGACCATCCTATATGGAAGAGGACTCCTCGGTCTTTCAAAGTGTCTGGGACGAGGTGAATCATGCCGAGGAAGATGGCTGTGACGAGGGGTTATGTTAAGACGAAGAGGGGATAAACGCCTAGCCAGACTGAGCCTCGCTCGCAAGTCTGCCGAGTTTACCTCTTGCTCCCTCAAATTTATGTGGCTTCTCAAGTCTACCACATTCTTTTCTTTATCATGATTGTTTGACCGAGGACAAGGAGCATCTCGGAGGTTCTGCTTAGGTGGTACATCAGGCTCACGGGAAGGGGGATCTTGGCCACGAGGAGGGCTCCTCTGGCTACCTCGTCTCTCACCCTGAGTTTCCCTTCCACGAGAGTTTCCTGACCTCGAAGCCTAATGAACTCGGCCATTGAATTCTCGAGATCCAATTGCAACAAAGCATTCTGAGTCTCGTAGATACGTTGCAATGTCTCCATTTGTTGGTGTAACAAGGTACGTCGGTCAACGGGCTGGGCGTTCTCAGCTCGTCCAATGTCGGCCTTCCTCGTCGTCGGCCTACTTGGAGCTCGCTTCCCTCATGGACGACGAGGACGAGGAAGGTTTGTACCTGCCCTCTCGGCAGTTGGCTGATTCCGAGAAGATCGAAGAGTCATGCTGAGGGGAGGTGGTCCCTCGATCTGAGGTGGAGGAAGTACGTCGGTGTTTGGGGGGATCTCGTCTGCGTGAGTTCGCTCCTCCTCATTAGTAATACTTGCAAAGTTTCTGTCTTCCATTGGGACTTCAAGAATTTTGGTTCAAACAGAATTCTTATCAACAGAATTGCAAAGGGCCCAGAATTGTAATCGGCCAAAATAACAACTTTCCGGCTAAAATCACACTTTTCCGGCCAAAAACAATAATTTTCCGACCAAACGTAAAACAGATTTTACTTGCCACAAACAGAATTCAATTGCGAACGTCCAAGCACCAGATTTTCGGCCAAAACACAAATTTTCCAGGCGAAAACTGCAGAATTCGGCCAAAACAAAACAGATCAAAAGCGAAACAGTGCGATTTTCGGCCAAAAACAAGAATTATCTGGCTGAAAATACTGTTCAGGCGAATGGAATTTGAAGCTATTCAATGGGTCTTTGAATCGATTCCCGGCAATGGAACCAAACTGATGCTGTCAAAAAGATCGAATCAGCCCAAATCCAGTAGTCGGTTGTACGCCGGCGATTGAATAGCCTGAAAAAGAGACAAAACACGTAAACTATGCCGAGGCTTCTCCAGTGAAGGCCCTCCGACGTGAGAGTAAGTTCACGTGTGTATAGAGAGAAATCAAATTGACAGAGTTTAGGGTCAAAAAGATAACGTCCCCAATAATCTGATATATGGCTTGTATTTATAAGAATAAATATGTAGAATTCATGTTGAATTTGGACTTGTAAAGAGATAAGATATAAATCCTAGGAGGATTATATCTGTTGAGAGTCCTAGTTGGGCTTAAATTGATATAGTAGGTTACAATTCTAAAGGGATTATAACTGCTAAGTATCCTTATTTGATTAGGACTGCACAAGTTGCAATTCTGCCAGTATGCCGGGATGACCCTGTCCTTGTCCTACGTAGCCTGGTCGGCTTACGAGGAGTCAGGGAAGGAAATAGAGATAGTCGAAGGGCTATGATGATCGGATAGCCGAGGAATCCTCCTCGTCGCCAAGGGGAGCATCTCGGCCTTGGAGGGGAGTCTCCTCGGCCCTTGAGTTGGGCCTTGGTCATTGCACCTGCTGAGCCTTGCTCGGCCTAGGTAATGACGAGATAGATGAATACTAGGAAGCCCAAACCTTCCCTCGTAGCTGAGACTTGATGGATTATGTTTAGGGTCCAATCTACTTGGGCTTTACCTGGACAAGCTCATGTTCGTATCTCAGTTTATACTGTTCATGGTTCAATAAGACACTAAAAGTAAAATTTCAGTTTTTTATTTTATTCTTTTCTTGGAGCTTTAATTAACAAATACATTATCAATAATAAATTCAAAAGTTGTGTTAAAAATTGATAAATAAGATTTCAAGCCTATTTAAAAAAAATTACATTATAACCATTAGCTGAAAAACCATTTAGTTTGAAGAAATTAATAAAGAAAAAGAAAAAAAGTTTTTATAAAAACAAATAATAATTTAAAATATAATTTTGAAAAACAAAAATTTCAACAAAAAATATATCATTACATTAATTTAATAATATTACAGATTTCTAAACATAATCAATAACTATTTTTATTTAAAAGACACTCTAAATTTAAGAAAAAAATGAATAAAAATATCTAAATATCATTGTTATGCATAATCAATAACCATTTAAAAAAAACTCAGTTAGTTACACATATATGTTTATTTTTTTTTTATAAAAAAACAAGCATATATGTGTAACTAATTAAGATTTTTTTTTTTTCAAAAAAAACTAAAATGCTATTTGACTGAACATTAACAAAAAAGTTATAAAAAATAATTATTTTTATATTATTTTAGGAACATAATATCTTTTATATTTTTTAAAACCTGAAAATACTAATATTGTACAATTTGTATACAAGATAAAATTTTAAAATTTATATTAAATCAAAAATTTCATTTTATTAAATGAAAGAATTTCATGTCCGAAATAATTGTTGTTTTTGGAGTTTTCATAAGTCTTTAAAAAATGAGAGACAATTATTACTATTACCTACATTTCAAAAGAAATTACCTTTTTATCCCAAGATAAATTATTATTTTTGTCCCAAAATATATTTATAAATGTAATTTTACTATTTTTTTTTTCATATTCCATTTTTATTAGCAAAATTAAGATTTTGCAAAACAGTAATATTTATAAATTAATTTAATTTGATATATTTTTTTAATTCTAGTGATTTAATTGTAAGTAATGGGAAATCAATCAATTTTTCAATAAAAGGGGGGGGGGGTTGGGAATAAGTCAATTTATTGATAAGGGTTGGACAGGGCAATGAAACCCAACTTCAAGGGGGTAATGATATTGTCCATACCTCGAGGGTAGACATGTCCAAATAGAATTGAGAATCGACGGAATTGGCGGGTAAAATCGAAATCGGGAACCGGCGAGAATCGGAAATCGCCGAAACCGGGAACCGAACGTAACCGGAAACCGGATTGAAACAGTTTGAATACGAATCCACCATATTGGAAACCGAGGAACCGGCGGAACCGGGAATCGAAAACCGGCGATTGATCAAGGTAAGTTAAATGTAATATTTAGCATTTATTTAGTATTTGTATTTGTAGTGTAGTATTGTTTTATTTAAATTAGACTAGAATTTAGATAAATGTTGTAATATAGACTATAGAGGTATAGGCTCCTTTTGTTTACCCTTGAATTATAAAAGGGAAAGACTTGGTTGTCCTCCTCATTGTAATATTTTCAATTATATTAATAAAATTATAAGGGTGCCGCCCCTTTTTTTTCCTAAAAATATTGTTAGAATTTTTATTCTATCTTTAATAATATACTGACCAAATTTTGTCCACTTCTCATTCTTTCCAAAAATATACTCCCCAAGTGAAAAAAAAAAACAGATTAGTTAGCGTCTTTACTGTCTTAAGAGGTTTGGATTTAAAAAAAAAGTTAGATGGTGATGGAACCGTTGGAAGCGGAATCGGCGGATAAAACCGAGAATCGGGAACCGGATTAATATGGTTCAAATACGATTCCGGCTATTTGAGAACCGAGAACCGAAACCGGAACCGTTTAAACATGTCTGCTCGAGGGTACACAGTGAAATTAACCCCAAGAGATAGCCAAGCTAAGTCTGTCCCAAAGTGTCATTAAGGTAAACCTGTAACCAAACATAGCCTTTTTAAAAATGTTCTAAATGAAGTAGCGTACTCTCGTTCCATTAACAAATTCACTAAAATCTTAAAGAAATTTAGCCGAGTGAGTTACTAATGTTTGTTAAGTTTTCAACCAATATATTAACGTTATTGACATGTACGGTGAATACTAAAAATTAGTTAATGTAACTTATCAAATACTAGTTCATAGGTATTACAAATTAATTTCTCCAATAAATCATTTACTCTATAAATTGTATTTATCGAAATTAGTCATGTGAGGTTAACTGGTTAAATTTTGTTAGATTTTTAACGAATTTGTTGATGGAGTAAGCATATTTTGAAAAATGTGAAAGTTTAATGAGAAAATTTTAAAAACAAAAATAGTTCACTGAAAATTATTTTGAAAAGGGCTAAAATTTATTGATGAAAATACGGTTTTTGCCGACAAGAATAGCAGATCGAAGGACACTGAACGACACCTAAAATTCAAACAACCATTCTCAATTTCTCACCCTCTTCCCAATTAACCTTTCCTCAACCCAAACCTCCACCAGAACTCCAAAATTCGCCGGCGATCTAGGGTTTTGGACTGCTTCGTATCGCAGAAAGAAGATGATTCACCTGTTGTTTGTGGTTATATTCGCCGAAATGGCGACGATTCTGCTGCTTCTGTTCAAAACGCCGTTGCGGAAGCTTCTCATCCTCACTTTGGATCGGGTGAAACGAGGTAGAGCGCCGCTCGTCGTTAAATCGGTGGCAGCTACGGTGTTCGTCATCATGTTGTACTCCGTTTACTCCATACAGGACATTCAGTCCCGTCCAATCGACGCCCTCAATCCCACCGATCAAATCCTCCTTGCTACTCACATGCTCGAAGCCTCTCTCATGGGTATTCCTCTCCTCTTTTTCTCTATCTTCCCTCCGATAAACCATTGAAATTATGATCAATTGGCTTTTTTATCCTAATGGATGATGGGAATGTAAATAGATTGTAAACTTTGTTGGAGGTTAGGCGTTCCCTAATTTCCAGAGGCTTGGAATCGTTTCCTACTTTGTTACTGATCCAGTTAAATTGCTAATTACTATAGATGTATGTAACTTGAGTATCAAACGTATTATTATGACTATTTGTGTTTCACAAGCGAAATTATCATGATGTTGATCAATTAATCTTTATTCGTAATGAAGGCGGTACATTTTTACCAGTAAAGCCATGATTTGTAAAGGGGGTAAGATTCTATTGTGCTTAGAAAATCATCCGAATTTAGTTTAGAGGGGGGGGGGGGGATTATAGCACAGTGTAGATTTATTTTCTTAATGTAAAAGGGGGCGAAATTGGTAAGAGTAAGATTTTTAATACTAACAAGTCATTTTTTCTTAAAATTGCTAGCGCTAATATGTAGATTTTAAGAGATGAATGAGGGCAACTGCCCCCTTCATACATAGCGTGGCTCTGCTTGTGGGTTTTACCAATGAGTGCCTATGTTTTCTATTATGCTTCATTATTTTAAGTAGGATTGAGATTAATTTCAAATTGTCTGGTGTGGCGACTATAGGATTTCTGGTAATTTTGATATTTATTTTTAAGCATTTTCTGCACATGATAATTATTTGTGTTATGTATATTATTTAGCAATTTGAAAGTGTCACTTTACTGATCCAAGGTACATGTGAGCATGAATAAATTATTTAGAATCACCAAAACTTTAGTGCTTATTAACTGGTAACTCGAAAATGCAAACAGCTTTAATTTATATATTCAATTGATTCATGAAGACAAATACCGTATTGTTTCATCAGTGTTTCAGTTTTGCGGATTTCTCTATTGTTGTACAAAGCAGTTTGCTTGATTGATATGAATGAATAGTGTGATGCGACTTCATACTTCTGTTGATCATACTGAATCACTGGCATAAACTATAATGTGTTTATATGATCTTCATTATAATCCCATTTTTTAGGCCAAAATATGTTTGCACCCCAAAGTATACGCCCATTCCCACTTTGAACCCTCGCGCGAATTTTGTCCCAAAGTGGCACCTTAATTAACCATGAATCCCACTTTACCCCCTAGCACCAAATGACGTTAGGAATTTAACGGAAAATGGTCGTGTGCATGTCATGTGAGGGCTCTTTTTGTCTTTTCAGTGTCTTTTTAGGATATGTTAACCTCTCAAAGTATCTACCCAATCCCACTTTACACCATTGCTCAAATTTTACATCATTTTAAAATTAAAATAAATTGTCAAATAAAATTATAATTATTAATATATTATTTGTAATCTATTTATTGTTATATGGTGTCAAAAAAAAATTATTCAGTGTTATATTAATAAAATTAATATTGAATGCCATCTAAACTGATTTTTATATTAATATTTATCCATTTATAATTTAGGGGTGTAAACATTTGGCCTTTTTTTATTAAAAGGTGGTTACGAACATTTGGGAACTTTTTATACTTTACTTCTTACGTGCTCCCCTCCCACCGGCAGTTGCAGTTAAGAGGCAAAAAATGCAGAAGAGGGCACTTTATGCTTACTCTCCTTCAATGATTTCTACTAGGCACTGAGTGATTGGGGCAGTTACGGTTTGTCACTTTATTGATGCCGAAACATTGGTTTAAATATGTATTGATAAGAGCTGTTAACCCTTTTTTTCGATCTTCCACCTCTGAAATGATTTATGATTAAGAGATAGAGGATTCAGGTTCTTTCGTTTTTTTTCTTTCTGTGCTTGTTGTGGTGGGTTTTCTGTTCAATAATAGAGTTCACGCTGTTAGAATATACAAGAACAACTCTGCATATACTGATAGCATTTTACTTTTTACCGTCCAGAATTTATTTTTCAATTTCTATCAGGATTTTGAAGTTGTTGATCCATTTTCCGTTGTTCTGTATACTGTTTTCCAACTGAGACTCAAAATACTGACAACTTACAAAGAAAGATTTGTTGCCAGGTGGCATTTTGTTCTGCCAAGATTTTGTTTGTTTTTGAGTAGTTTGGAAGTTGCATTTGGTCAGTGATGATGGTTTGCCTCAAAATACTGCTTTCTTCTTCAAATATATCCTTTTACACCCTAATAATGGCATTACTGCATTTCAAGGCACTGTCAAGTCGATTGTGGTCTGAAATGCTCGTGTGGAGACATTTGTACAGGATTGCTGTTGTAGTCTTTTTTGGAGGTGGGGGAGCCTGAGCCCTGGGTTAATCTTGTGCTCGTGCTTTGTTATTTTGTCCCACGATTAGTTTCAACATTTGTCGGAGCACTTTACAAACTAATGTGATCCTCATTTGAATTCTATTTTATTACTTTCTTTTGGGCTCTAGGAATGTACTCCCTCCGTCCCACTATACTTGACACTTCTTTCCATTTTGGGCCGTCCCACTATACTTGACACCTTCCAAAAATAACCAAGTTTTTATATTTTTATATTCACTCTACCCCACCACTCATTCTCTCTCTTCATTTTCTACCACATATTTATTCAACCAACACTACTATTTACCCCACTCATTCTCTCTCTTCATTTTCCATCACACATTTTTTTTATTTTATTCTTTTTCCTTGATTTTTGAACCCACCCCTTGAGTGTCAAGTATAGTGGGACGGAGGGAGTATAGTTTAATTGTTATTTGGTCTCAAGCCCACAGTTGAAACTTGAAAGCAAATTTGGTCGCAAGCCCACACTTAGTTGAAACTTGAAAGCAAAACTTGGATGGGAAAACGATACGGCCTTGCAAGTACAGTGTGTGTGCCCCTTTTGAATTTGGATGTACATGAACACTCAACTGGACAACTGTCGTGAAAAACTGGATTCACCTTATACTTATTTGTTTACTTGTACATTTTTATTTGTTAACCTATTATGCTCACTGAATCTGTGTAAATTATTATTGTACTCAGGCTTTGCCCTTTTCATGTCACTGATGATTGATAGACTACATCACTACATAAGAGAACTCCGCTTACTAAGAAAGACAATGGAAGCAGCAAAGAAACAGAATCGAAGCTTTGAAGATGGTAAGCACAGTGGTGGAGACGAGCTCAAAGTTTTAAATGAGGAAATGTCTAAACTGAGGGCAAAAATTGCAACACTGGACTCTGAGTGCCAGGCAAAGGAGAAAGAACTGAAGACTGCAGAAGCCAACTCAGTTGCTCTTAAGAATCAGTCAGAAGGGTTTCTTCTAGAATATGACCGTCTGCTAGCAGAGAATGAAGCACTTAGAAGACAATTGCAGTCTCTTGATCAAAGCTTGTCCCATTCTGACGGCAAGAAGAATATGTAAGCTAACTAATTTTGTGGGTCCAAAAAAATAAATAGAAACTTTTAAAACTTGATTGGAATAACTGAAGATTTTGAAGTGGAATTAGATTTGTTGAGGAAAATGCCAGCTTTACTGTGTGTGTGTTTGTGTAAAATGGTAGGAAATGAAGAAGAACCAAATGTTATTGGAGTAAATGGTGAGTCCGGTAGCCGACCTAAAACTTGTCTAGATTCTTAATTCTGTCTCAAAAATATGAAAACAACGATCTGTGGTATTTTTTTTTTGTCCAAATTTTCGATCCCTCCAAGAAAAACATTGTAAACAACTCTAGATGCCATTTCTTAACCTCTCTCTCTCTCTCTCTCTCTCTCTCTCTTTGTGTGTGTCTGATCCTTATAAGTATGCTATAAACTTGATCAATGGAGGTCACACCAATCCTTCTAGCAATCAAGTTAGGCTCATTGACAAAACCAAGACCCCTTCTCTCTCTCTCTCTCTCTCTCTCTCTCTCTCTCTTTCTCTGTCTGACTCCTTTCATCAATGGCAATATCGTCAGAAGAAGCTCAACTAGGCCAGCTTAAGAAAACCACGATGACCCTTTACTTCCAAGACTACTCAGGTGGGCCCACCCCCACCATACTCCCGCTTACCTTCTCCAATGAGGCGTGGACCTTCAAAAAGTTCGGCACCCTTTTTGTAACCGATGACCCAATAACCGAAGGCCGCCACGAGAACTCCGCCCCCATTGCACGAGGCCAAGGTATTTATGTGACCTCCGCTTTGGATGGGTCTAATACACACGTGATGATGTCTATTGTGTTCAGCAATGAAGAATACAGCGGCAGCACTTTAGAGATTCAAGGCGCTAGTAAGCAGTTCGAGAAGCTTAGGGAGTTGGCGGTCGTTGGCGGCACCGGAAAGTTCCGGTTGGCGAAAGGTTACATTACGCTTGAAACTATTCACAATGATAAAGTCAAAGGGCATTGCATTATCGAGAGCAATATCACCGTGTGGCACTACTGAAAGTCCTATGTTAAATGCAAAAGAAAATAATTTATTTCCATTGTTCGTTTCCTTGTTAACCATTAAGAAATAATTTCATTTAACTTATGTAATTTTACTTAAAGAATACTATTTACCTTTTTATATTTCATCGACGGGTTCTAATTCCCTCCCCGCTCATAATGGGGACAGTTCTGATTGTTATGTAGTCAGAATTCACCGATTGTTATTTTTTTCTAGTGGGAGGGAGCTGTATGTTTTACTCTCAGTTTATTCCTTCTAGTGGACTCCACCTTCGCTTTCTTAAATTTCCTACATACTATTGGAGTCCACATATTTAATTTAATTTTATCCTTATTTATCTTTCACTTTTGGCCTTTAACGTTGAAAAGAAGAGAGACCAAATGAAAAGTAAGGAAGCATGTCTAACTTCCAATCCTAGGAGAACTTTTTACATCCACCGAGGTGAGCTACTCTCGCTCCGGAAATCGAAAACCTAAGCTAAGCTACTCGGTCCGAGATCTGTCTGCATTCAGATTAGAGTAGGTATTCGGAGAAATGCATTTCTCCATAAATCCATAAGTTATGAAAAAATATATTTTTTCAAAGGTTCTGGATATCAGTCTCAAAGGTTCTGGATATCCAGAACTCTTTGATCATGATATCCAGAAGTTATGTTAGAATGAGACCAACACATACCAACTTTCTGGATATCAACTTAAATAGATTCTGGATATCACTTTCAAAGAGTTCTGGATATCCAGAACATTTAATATTGATATCCAGAAGCCTTTCAAAAGGTCATGGCCAATACAAAATTTCTGGATATCCTTTCAAAAGGTTCTGGATACCCGTTTCTCCCTAAATTTTGGCTTCTGATTATACATGATTATACAGTAGTTGAATTTGAATTGCAAACTTGCAATATAATCATCTTATTATAAAATCGCAACTTATGACCTAAAAAATAAGACTCATGTAACAAAAATATACCTTATTTTTACTCTATTCGATAAAATGTAACACACATATTTTAAGATGTAATACATGTTACTATAAAATATATTTCATCTAATATAAAATTCAATTGTTGTCCTGTCAAATTGCTCAGGCTAGATACTACTAAAAATTGCACACATATACTCCATTCGTCCCGCTACGAATTGCACACTTTTTTCATTGGGCGTCCCATTACAAATTGCACACTTTCTAAAATGACAAAGAATCTTTACTATTTCCTTCACTCATTCTCTCTCCTACATTATTTTAATACTCACAACACCATTATAATTTACTATTCCCTTCACTCATTCTCTCTCCTATTTTACTTTTACACTCATAACACTCATAACATTTATATCATTATTTTTTTCTTTAATCTCTGCACAAACAGTAACTGTGCAATTTCAAGCGGGACAAAGAAAATATATATAAAAGAAAATGATTTGGCTTTGCAAGGATTTGTTACTTTCAAGATTTTACTGGTCCCAATGTGCTAGAATTGGCCAATAGGGGGGGGGTTTGGTATGACAGATACTTCTTTCGTCCCGTTCTTTCGTCCCGCTAGTAACCACACTGTTACTGTTTGTGCGGGAATTAAGGAAAAAAATAATGATATAAATGTTGTGAGTGTAAAAATAAAATAGAAAAGAGAATGAGTGGAGAGAATAGTAAATTATAATGGTGTTGTGAGTATTAAAATAAAGTAAGAGAGAAAATGAGTGGAGGGAATAGTAAAGATTTTTTGCCATTTTAGGAAGTGTGCGATTTATAATGGGGCGCCCAAAATAAAAAGTGTGCGATTTGTAGCGGAACAGAGGGAGTATAAAGAAAACCTTTTACAAGCTATAAGGAATACTGAAAAACAAGACACTTCAATTAGGAATTTTTTTCCCAAAATAACCATGTTTAAAAAAGTTTTTCCCAAAATGACACTGTTTTAAAAGTATTTCCCAGAATAGCCTAGTTTTTTAAAAACGCGGTTGGCAACTGCGTTTTCATTAATGAATTCGCAGTTGGCAACCGCGGGTTTATAATTTTTCTATTTTTTTTTAAAACACGGTTGACAACTGCGAATTCAACTTAGAATTCGCAGTTGTCAACCGCGTTTTTAAAAAACTAGGCTATTCTGAAAAATACTTTTAAAACAGTGTCATTTTGGGAAAAACTTTTTTAAACATGGTTATTTTGGGAAAAAGTTCCTTCAATTAGGATTATAACTATACTAGAGCAAGCCCGTGTCCAAAGACACGTGTGTTTTTTTTTTTAATATATTTTTTTTTAATTTAAATTTTTTTTAAGGGCAAAATGGGAAAGGGACAACTTAGTGAGGGCAAAATGGAAAATTTGTCATATGACACTATTCATTCAACTGTTCACATGGTGAGGTGGCATGTTATCATTTATAATAGACAAGAAAATATTTAGAGACTAAAGAGAAAGGAGAGATATAGAAGAAACTTGATTTTTATTTCATCAATGTATGATTACAAATGAAAGCCTTACCCTCATATTTATAATAAATAAGGGGAAAATACAAATAACAAACTTTTTACAATGAGATAAGAGAGAATCTTATCTTTATTTTACAACCACACATAATGCTTTGCAAAAAAAATCATCACTAAAAAGATAACCTAATTGCTTACATCATAAAAAGATGACCTAAGCGCTTATATAATTAGAGTAATGACATAATCATGATAGATGGTGCTTGTCATCAATTACTTAATTGCTGATTTTATTTACATCTATAATCTGGATGAGATGAGTTATCTTCATAAGAATCAAAGTAGCTTTCTTCATTATAACTTGCATCATTCTCTGCTAAATAGTCAGTACTATCTGGTGTTAACTAGTTGGTGAGGTGTGATGCATTCCAACCTTGCAACGCTGCAATTCACTTTGCAGCTAGCAGGTGATCTTTTGGCCAAACTTCTTTTGCATACAATATATCTATCGGAATTGAATTTGGGTCATCCATGTTTGCTTGTGCCATTTCTTCTCTTATTCCTAGATGGATATCATGATATTTTATGAAGATTTGGAGATCTTTACTATCAAGATTATACCAATCATGTATGAAATCAATTGGAGCATGATAAACAAATAATTGTTATTGATTTTTGACAATTGCTGATGGAAGATATGAGCATGGTCTCTGGAACATTATCACCACTTGATCTTTACGCCTCGGGGTAGTAAGCATTTGCATCCATTGATAAGCAGGAAGGAACCACTCGAAGAGTTTGAACAAATAGCAGGAATTATGGGCTATCCGACCAAAGTTGTCACGACCCTAATCTTAGACACTAATTTAGCACATGTTAAACATGTGGGGTTGGGGTGGTAGTATCTCATTTTATGTCTTTTATGCTTCTTGCTAAGTTTATGTGCTCATTTTATGCTTTTGTGGACTTATATGAAGTTAGGTTGGTCATTAATTACCTTATATGAATTTAGGGTGATAATGAAAATTAGTTAATGACTTAGGGTCTAAATTGAATAAATGTGAAAAGTTATAGTGAGTTAATAGTATTTGAAATTTTAATATTTAGATGGAAAGTATGAGGTGCTTGAGTGTCCAAGTTAATTGTTGAGGTTGTTAGTTGTGGTAGAAAAGGTTATGGAGGAGCTTTAGTGAAAGTTTCATAATTATCCATGGATTTAATAAAAAGAAAACCTCATTTTGTCACCACCTCAGTACTCCTTCTTCTCAAAATCCATGGAAGCTCAAACCCTAGGTTTCTCCTTCTAAAAATTCTACAACCTTCAATACCTTTTCTTTTTCAAAACCGATTGCAGATTCTTGTTCGTGGTGACGAGGGGAACGCATAGAGCCGAAAAAATAAATATTCCATTTCACATTATTTTGTAAGTTATTATGACTTCTTCCAATTAATTGTTCATTTCATGATTCTATTGGATATCTTGTTGAAAGAAAATGTTTTTTTGTATTTTGGAATTATTTTCCTTGAACTAGAAAGCTTGGAAATGGTAAGTGGTCATGGTGGTATTGTGGTGGTAGAAAGAGTATGGGGAAAATTGATATTTTGGTGTTCATGGTAATGGAATGATTGCATGGCAAAATGGAACCAAGTTTTGTATCAAAATGATGTTGGTTAGTGTTGGATTGTAATGGAAAGGGTATGGAATGATTTGGTTTTGGTCCAGTTTAGTACCCATTTTATGTCCTTAAAACAGAGTAAATTTGGTATATGTCAATTGGGAGTTGGTTGCTGATGTTGTTGCTGAAATTTTGGGTTTCTGGACAGAGGGCACGACTCGTGCTCTATGGCACGAGTGGTGCACGAGTCATCCCATGAGGTTTTGCCTAAGTCGTTCCCTATTAGGGATGACTGGTTCTGAAGGGGTATGCAATGGGCACGAGTCGTGCCCTGAGGCACGAGTCGTGCCCTGCCCTGCAACCTCTGAAGCTTTTTCCAAGGCCTAGAAAACTAATCCACCTAGGATATAAATGAACCCTCTTTAACTAAGATTTAGAACAATTTAGCTATACAATGATGTTTTACTTGGTTAAAATGGAATTGTGAAAGGGGTTTAAATATTGTTCGGAAAATGCTTGGCAGCCTTGATTTGTAACTTAACCAAAGTGAATCCTACTTGATAATTTGAACTTGAACCTTTATAGAGGTCATTAATTGTTGTATATTGAGCATGTAGGGCTAGTTGGTTATATATTGTGCCTTACATGATTTCATATACATGGTTTATGATTGTGGTTACATCCTTGAATGTTATTATAAAGGTGTAGACAATATGTGTTGCACTTTTGATAATTGTTTGACATCTTTATGATGTGTTTGATTAGGGTTCCCTACTTTGGAATCTTAAGTTTAATTGGTTCAAGGATTGTTTAGCCTTAGTGCTAGTGTTCATGGATACTTGTTATCATTTGGATATCATTGTGATATGTTATATGAGTATGGTTCCCTACTTTGAAATCATCGGTGATTGTAAGCAAGTATGTAGTACTGTGCTTTTAATTCAAGTCCAGATGGTGCTTGAATTGGGCAGTGTTACGGGACTATAATGGCACCCGAGCCGAGTTCGTTATAGTTCGTACATTGGTTCCCTGTTTGCCCAGACATAGGCCATGGTTTGGGAGTAGTGGACTAGCTCAAGAAGTAGTCTAGTTGCACTATTGGGATATGAATTTGTGTCATAGTCCTGTTTGTTGTTGTTATTATGATTTGGTTCCGGAACTGTTTCTTCAGCGGATGAGGCTGCTTGGATCGTGACATCCTTTTGAGGATTAAACCTTGGCTTAGTATCCTTCTCAGTGTTACCATATTGCACTTATGTGTTTATGTATATATCTTTCTTTGTGGTGATAAGAAGGTGACATATATATGATGATTTGTTGTTATATGCTTTCATATTATGATTGCATATCATATTGTTGCATACATAATAACTTGCTGAGATTTTTCTCACCCCGTCCTTTTATTGCTTTCTTAGATAGAGGAGAGCCTGGGACTAGGCCACATTGATCACGTGAGGATGCCGAGTTGGGATATTTTGTTCAAGGTATTGTATGATGGTTACATTATGTAAATGTAAACCAAGGGGTAGTTCCTAGACTTGAAAGGTTGTATTGTATTTTGGAAACTCTTTTGAGATTGTATATATTGTATATATGGGACTTTGTTCCTTGGTTTGTAAAATATTAAGTAGACTTTCCAAGTTAAATGTTTTAAATTTGTAGTATGTAATGGGATCTCTTTAAAGTTAAACAGGTTTTAAGTAGTAAATGTTTTGAAAGGACATTTTGAATTTTTTTTGTTAAAAAGGCGTCTTCCGAAAGTGTTCCGAACGTGAGGCCAAGTAGGTCTTCGGTTCGGGGCGCTTCAGTTGGTATCAGAGCCTTAGGTTTAGATAGTCTAGAGTGACTACGTGACCTAGGGGGTAATATGGATTGAGTGAGTGACGTTAAATGTCTTTTGCAGGTACTAAATCATTATGGCAGGGGCAGAAGGTGATCCGACCAGACCTTTAGGCCGGGGAAATGTTCGAGAGGAGACCCGGGAGATGTTCCAAGGAATGTTAGAAGCGGCTATGAAGGCCATGAATGACCAAAGACAACAAGGAGAACAAGCAGCTCCAAGGGTTGGATTGGATCAGTTTTTGAAGCTTAAACCTATTGGGTATGCGGGTGAGCCGGATGTGTTAAAGGCGGAGAGATGGATCGAGGCAATGGAGAAAATCTTTGATGTGTTGAGGTGTACTGAAGAGGAACGAGTTAGATTTGCAGCTTAAAAGTTTTCTGGCGCGGCGGAGCATTGATGGATGTATTTTATACATCCAAATTATGTCCTTAAAATTATATTATTGCAAAATTCCCGAGTAAAATGGTAGTTTAATTATTTTGTTAGTGTTATTTTAATTTCAGGTTGAAATGGCGGAAATTGGGTGGTTTAAGGTGGAGAAAAGATTAAAATGCGAGACGGAGGGAGTACTAAGGAATTGCTGAAGAAAGAAAGAAGAAAGGCCCTTGGGCGGTCTCCCTTAGCCCAGTGTTCAGCGCCCTAAGCTTGCCGAGGCCATACGACAGTCGCCCTTAGCCATACGGCGGCCGCCCATAGTTCCAACGCCCAAGCCATTCCTAGCAAATGCCAAGGCCACTTCTCCTCCACTCCACGCCAATTTCCTTCCCAGCCAGATTCCAAGGCAATATATGGGCCTTTGTATTATTTGTTGGGCTTTTATTGTTTTGGCCCAATCTTCATTTTTTTTAGCCCAGCCGTGTGTTTCCCTTGGAATATAAATAGGAAGTTGTTTTCATTTTTAAGGGATAAGTTGTATTTTAGGTTTAAGTTGGTGTATTTTGGGAGAAGAAGGAGGCGCAGGAGGCAGTACCTCCATGGTTCCATTTTGTTATTCCAAGGTTTTATTTCCTTATTTTTACTCTTTAATTTTTATTTCTATGTCTAGCTAAATATTTACTTTCATGGGTTGTAGTTGAACAATTTTAATTAATTTGTGCCATAAATGTTTTGTAGTTCTATATTGATCTCTCTAGTTCCTTTTAGCTTATTTTCATGAAAGTGTTAAAGATTGCTATTCTAGACTTTGATTTAGTCTTGAAATGCTTTTTAACCATTTTGGGTTTATTTTCCACCATTGATTTGGGGATTATTTTTACCAAAGACTCAAGCTTTAAGTTTAAATCAATTTACCCACTTGATTGAATTCAAATTGATTTAGGTTTTATTATTCTTTTGATCTTCATGTTTTTCATAATTAAATTACTTGGACTTGATTTGCGAAAAGTAATTAAATTGGAAATAATAGATTGAAACCCGGCCGCCTTACCGTACCAATCTTTACAATAGTGATGAACCCTAGATTGAGATCAATTACTTTAGATATTTCTACAATGGCATAGATTAATGATTTTGTGAAAACTCAACCCATAAAATTATCTCTCTTTATTGTTAAATCTCGTTCCTTGTCTACTTGCTTAATTAGTTTAATTGGTAGTTAATTGTTACTTCCAAAAATCAAACCCCCCCATTGTCCTTTACTTGTTTAATTGTGCACCTTTGTTCTAAAACAAGCAACCCGAGTCCTTGTGGTTTGACCCCTACAATAGTATATTGCTACAAGTTGGCACTCGTACTTGCGAGGGTTTTATAACAAGAAGTGGGTAGAGAAATAATATTCCATCAAGTTTTTGGCGCCGTTGCCGGGGACTTGGGTGTTTGTTTGCTTTAGTTTATTTGGTGCATGTTTGGGCGACGTTCCTTGACCCCCTTGTTGGCTCAAGCGAACAACGCCATCGATAGGTTCGAGAGGAGCTTAACTCCTACTCGTGGTTCCGGAATGGATTCGGATACTTCGATTTCCGGGCTTTTTGAGGAATTTAGTGAAGGTAGCAATTCTTGTGAAGTGAGTACTTCTTCCACCGGGGAAGAAGAAGAAAATTTTGAAATGGCGGAAGAGGTACCCCCGACCATGAATGACTTTCTTAGACCAAAGGTTGACACCGCCATCTCTTGCATTGTTCTCACCGAGGCGGCAAAGAATCATGAGATAAAAGGGCAATATTTTAGCATGTTGCCTAACTTTTATGGGCTCCCTTCCGAGGATGCCCTAAACTTCCTAAAAGAATATCTCATGACCGTTTCGGGCTTTCCGGGACGAGCGGGTGTCACCGAAGAGCAATTAAGGCTCAAGTGCTTCCCTTTTGCCTTGAAAGGGGCGGCAAAGAATTGGTTGATGTACCTTCCTCCTACTAGCATAACAACATGGGTACAATTGCATGATGCTTTCCTTAGAAAATATCTCCCTCATTCCCTCTTAGGTAGCATTAGACAAAAGATAATCACATTTCAACAAGACCCGGGAGAGGCCTTTCATGAGGCTTGGGATAGATTTAAGATGCTTCTTATGCAATGCCCCCATCATAATTTTCCCTTGCCAATTTTGCACCAAACTTTTTATGATGGTTTGAATCCCACGAATCAAACTATGGTGGATAATGCTTGGGAAATCTAGGCTTTAAGACCCCGGATGAGACCCAATCGCTTTTTGAAATGTTGGGAGCCAATTCTCAACAAAAGGGTACTAGGGGTAGAGGCATGCATGAGTTGAGTTCTAATGATGATATGGCTAGGCAGATGGCCATTTTGACACAAAAAATTGAGAAATTGTCCATGCAAGGTGCTTCTTCTTCCTCAAATGCTAATGTACTTAATGATAGTTGTGCTTATGGTTGTGGAAATTCCCATGCTACTCATGATTGTCCAAATGGTCCGATGTTTGGTAATGAACAGGTAAATGCCATGCAAGGAATGGGACAAGTTATGCAAGGTTTTCAAGGCCAATATCAAAGACCTCCTCAAAACAACCAATGGAACAATGCTTACAATGCGGGTTGGAGGAATAACACCAATGTTTCATGGGGAGGCAACCAAGGCCAAGGGAGTCAATTCAAGCCACTCCACAATCCAATCCCACAAGAGCAATTTGAGCAAAGGAAAGCCCCATGGGAAGTTGCCATGGACGAGTTAAGGGCCGAAAACCAACAAATGAGGGTTGAGAGTCATCAAGCTAAGCTAGAGCAACAACAAGCCTCAAGAAATCATGAGGCCGCAATGGAAAAATTGCAAACCCAACTTGGGCAATTGGTGGGGGCCTTGCAAAATCAAAAGCAAGAAAACTTTCAACACCCACCTGAACAAGCTAAGGCAATTACCATGGTGTGGGATGAAAGCGATGAAATTGAGGAGGTATTTCTCTCTTCCTTTTATGATGATAATGCTGATGTTAGTGAGGAAGAGAGTAAGTTGAGAATGATGAATAATGTGTCTTTTAATGACAATCTAGAATCTCCCCTCCCCCATGTTGAAAACCCTACACCCACCAATGGTGTGAGTGGTTTGAAAAGGGAAATTGTCAAGAAAGACCCCGGAAGCTTTATTATTCCAATCTCTTTGGGGGGTCTACAATTTAAAGGGTTAATGGACCTTGGGGCAAGTGTAAATGTCATGCCCTATCATGTTTTTAGGAGATTAGGGTTGCAAAACTTAAAACCTCCTACTAGGGACTTGCTATTAGCGGATCAATCGATCACGCGTCCCTTAGTAGTGGTTGAAGGAGTTTTGGTTAAAATGGATAAGATTGTGATCCCGGTTGACTTCATGGTGGTATGTATGGAAAATCATAATATTGATGATTTGGGAGTCCCCATATTGCTTGGGAGACCCTTTATGTTTGTCACCAACTCTATCATTGATGTGCCACATGGTAGGATTTCCTTGACTTAGATGGGGAGGAGGTTAAATTTTCAGTTTTTGATAGCATAAAAGAACCTCCCCCAAAGGAAGAGTTTGTTGGTTACATTGAGGACATTGGGCTTAAGAGATATAGTGTGAATAGCGGTGGGAATTTTGGGGATAATGCGTGCGTTTGTCCCTTGGATATGAATATTAAATCCGATCAACACTTTGAGAGTGACGGGTCGTATCACCCCCCAAACAACTCCCAAAAAGAGTTGATGCCATCACACACATTTCCGATCCCCTTGAAATCTCATGTCCTTAAAGAAGAGAGTCAATTTCTTGATCTATGTGATACTTTATTTGCAAATATATTTGATCAAGATACTTGCTCTAATGTTTTTATTGAGAATGATGTCCAAAAGGTGAAGGAATCAAATAGGTTTGGGGGTAAGTGCCCCAACAAGAAGAAAAATAAGAGAAAAAGGGTGAAAAATAAATCACCTAAAGTTTCTTGGGCTCCACCGGAATGGCTTGAGGAAGGAGTTTGTGCATGGAAGGAAGTGGGCGTTTGTGCCCGAGAAGGCAAGAAATGGCCAAAGGGCCGGAAGACAAATGCCAAGAATAAAGCGACAAACTTCAACCCTCCTTGAGAGAGGGGATCCGGTCGAGCTAACGACCTTAACCAAACCGCTAGTTGGGAGGCACCCCAACATGGTATGACTTTACTCGCTTTCTGTTTTTAAATTTCCCGTCTTTTATGTTATGTCTTTTACTTTTAATCTCCTCCCCTCCCGAATTTGAGTTTTGATTTCTTTTGGTTTTCATGCCATAAGGACATAGCATGATTTAGGTTTGGGGGTGGTGGTATTAATAATAATAATAAAAAAAAAAAAAAAAGAATAAGTGTCGCGTTAAGAAGAGGAAAGGAATGGCAAGGATAAAAAAAAATAATAATAATAAAGAAAATTCCTTGGTACCGATTCCCGCTCCGAGAATGATTAAACATTCTTGTACCTACGTGACACAAATAATATGTTTAACGGTTCAACTTGTCCCCCTATCTTTGAGTGTTTGTAAGTGACCAAGGAAGAAAGTTTTGTAGTGAGGCAATAATGTAATGTAGTGAACTTCCTAAGCCGTGTCCCCAATATGAGTTAACCGGGTTAGCAATTGTGTAAGAGTGCTTATGGACACCTTCCTTATGCGTTAGTGCATCATCATCCTCTTTTGAGTTAGGACATGACAAAATGAATCTATAAAGGAATTTAGGTTGGTGACAATGATCCACAATATCACTTCCACCTCACCGGCTTAGATGGAAATTAAAGGTTGAATGCTTCAATGTGTTTGGAAGTTCTTTTTCATGGCTATCACCCTATCTTTGGTGTTCTTGGTGAGGTTTCTGAGACGTTCTTGTTGGCAAACCTATGACATTTTGGACAACGCAAAAACTTTGGGTTTATCTTTTTATTGTTGTTTGCTTTTTAGTAGTTATTATTTAGCTTTGTGGTGTTTTATTTTACTCGGGGACGAGCAAAAGATAGGTTTGGGGGTATTTGATGGATGTATTTTATACATCCAAATTATGTCCTTAAAATTATATTTATTGCAAAATTCTCGAGTAAAATGGTAGTTTAATTGTGTTGTTAGTATTATTTTATTTTCAGGTTTAAATGGTGGAAATTGGGTGGTTTAAGGTGGAGAAAAGATTAAAATGCGAGACGGAGGGAGTACTAAGGAATTGCTGAAGAAAGAAAGAAGAAAGGCCCTTGGGCGGTCTCCCTTAGCCCAGTGTTCAGCGCCCTTAGCTTGCCGAGGCCATACGGCGGTCGCCCTTAGCCATACGGCGGCCGCCCATAGTTCCAACGCCCAAGCCATTCCTAGCAAATGCCAAGGCCACTTCTCCTCCACTCCACGCCAATTTCCTTCTCAGCCAGATTCCAAGGCAATATATGGGCCTTTGTATTATTTGTTGGGCTTTTATTGTTTTGGCCCAATCTTCATTTTTTTTAGCCCAGCCGTGTGTTTCCCTTGGAATATAAATAGGAAGTTGTTTTCATTTTTAAGGGATAAGTTGTATTTTAGGTTTAAGTTGGTGTATTTTGGGAGAAGAAGGAGGCGCAGGAGGCAGTACCTCCATGGTTCCATTTTGTTATTCCAAGGTTTTATTTCCTTATTTTTACTCTTTAATTTTTATTTCTATGTCTAGCTAAATATTTACTTTCATGGGTTGTAGTTGAACAATTTTAATTAATTTGTGCCATAAATGTTTTGTAGTTCTATATTGATCTCTCTAGTTCCTTTTAGCTTATTTTCATGAAAGTGTTAAAGATTGCTATTCTAGACTTTGATTTAGTCTTGAAATGCTTTTTAACCATTTTGGGTTTATTTTCCACCATTGATTTGGGGATTATTTTTACCAAAGACTCAAGCTTTAAGTTTAAATCAATTTACCCACTTGATTGAATTCAAATTGATTTAGGTTTTATTATTCTTTTGATCTTCATGTTTTTCATAATTAAATTACTTGGACTTGATTTGCGAAAAGTAATTAAATTGGAAATAATAGATTGAAACCCGGCCGCCTTACCGTACCAATCTTTACAATAGTGATGAACCCTAGATTGAGATCAATTACTTTAGATATTTCTACAATGGCATAGATTAATGATTTTGTGAAAACTCAACCCATGAAATTATCTCTCTTTATTGTTAAATCTCGTTCCTTGTCTACTTGCTTAATTAGTTTAATTGGTAGTTAATTGTTACTTCCAAAAATCAAACCCCCCCATTGTCCTTTACTTGTTTAATTGTGCACCTTTGTTCTAAAACAAGCAACTCGAGTCCTTGTGGTTCGACCCCTACAATAGTATATTGCTACAAGTTGGCACTCGTACTTGCGAGGGTTTTATAACAAGAAGTGGGTAGAGAAATAATACTCATCAGTTAGATTTGCAGCTTACAAGTTTTCTGGCGCGGCGGAGCATTGGTGGAGAACTTTAAAAGCAAGTTGGGATGATGCACATGTTCCGTACAATTGGGAAAATTTTCTAAGGAAGTTTAAGGAGCACTTTATTTCAACGGTGGATCAAGATAAGAAGGAGATAGAATTTCTTAACCTGGAGCAGAATGTATTGATAGTGGCTCAGTATGTGGCCAAGTATACAGAATTAGCGAGATATTGCACTCATTTGGTGGCAACCGAAGAGAAGAAGGCTATGAGATTTGTGAGAGGCTTGAAGACAGTGATCCGTACTCAGTTAGTATCCCACAAGTTTCAAAATTTTCAAGATGCCGTGGATCGGGCGTACCATGTGGAGCATGACATCGAAGAGCATAAGCGGAAATCTAAAGTGGTAAGTACGGGAAGGCAAGGAGGACAATTTAGAACCCAACAGCAAGGTCGAGATAGTCGAGGAGGACAAGGACCGGCATCACACTTTAGAGGGCAACCGCAAGGTCAATCTAGTGTTCGAAGACAGGGTTCCATTTCAGGGAATTTACCAAAGAAAGTTTGTAGTTACTGTCAGAAGGAAGGACATATTGAGGATCATTGTTGGAAGAAACAGGGTAAGTGTTTGAATTGTGGACAGTTGGGACATTTCCAGAAGGATTGTCCAAAGGCAAAGAAGCAACCATCCGGGGGTGGAGCCGGGACTTCTCAGGGGCAGAAGAGAGATTCTTTAGGGAGGCCTAAGTTCAGGGTCGGGCCTTTGCAGTGAATCAACAACAAGCGGCAGATTCCTCCAATTTCATCGAAGGTATTATTTCTATAGCAAGTATGAGAGCGCGTGCACTAATAAACCCCGGCTCATCTCATTCATATGTGTCCATGCATTTTGCATCGAAATTACCTATTTTTGTGGACTCTATACCTTATGTGCTAGAAGTGTCAACTCCGATGGGAGACTATTTAGTAACTGATGAGGTGTTACGTGCCTGTGATGTGCATATTTGTGATCATGTATTACCTGCTGACTTGGTAGTGTTGCCCATACATGATTTTGATGTTATTTTGGGTATGGATTGGCTAAGCAAATACCATGCTTTAGTCGATTGTCATAAGAAGGTCGTTACTTTTTCAGTCCCGAATATGCCTAAGTTTATTTTTGAGGCTATTCCTTCGGTTGGAACTATTCGTGTCATTTCTTATGTGAAAGCTAGAAAGTTGTTGCTTCCTGGTTGTACGGGATTCCTGGCTAGTGTTTTAGATACTACTAAAGAGTTGCCTGAATTTGGGGATGTACCAATAGTTAAGGAGTTTCTGGATGTATTCTCTTCCGAGTATGTGATGCCTCCAGATAGAGAAATAGAGTTTGGGATTGAATTGCTTCCGGGTACAGCTCCGATATCCAAGGCACCGTATAGAATGGCTCCAGCTGAATTGAAAGAGTTGAAAGCTCAGTTGCAAGAGTTTCTTGATTGGGGATTCATCCGATCGAGTGTCTCGCCGTGGGGAGCCCCGGTATTGTTTGTTAGGAAGAAAGATGGGTCGTTGAGGCTTTGTATTGATTACCGACAGTTGAACCAAGTGACGGTAAAGAACAAATACCCTCTACCTCATATTGATGACCTATTTGATCAATTGCAAGGTGCGACCGTCTTTTCTAAGCTTGATTTGAGAAGGGGATATCATCAGCTGAAAGTTCATCCTGAGGATGTTTCCAAGACAGCTTTTCGTACTCGGTATGGTCACTTCGAATTCCTTGTCATGCCTTTTGGTTTAACGAATGCTCCAGCTGTTTTCATGGATTTGATGAATCGAGTTTTTAAACCTTATCTTGATACTTTCGTTGTTGTGTTTATTGATGACATTCTCGTCTATTCTAAATCTCGGGAGGAGCATGAACAACACTTGAGAATGGTTTTGATAGTACTCCGGGAGAAGCAGTTGTTTGCTAAATTTAGTAAGTGTGCATTTTGGCTTGAGGAGGTTTCTTTTCTAGGCCATGTTGTTTCAAAGGGCGGAATTGTAGTTGATCCTTCCAAGATTGAAGTCGTGATTAGTTGGAAAAGGCCGGAATCAGTTACCGAGATTCGGAGTTTTCTAGGGTTGGCCGGTTATTATAGAAGATTCATAAAAGGGTTTTCAAAGATTGCTACTCCGTTGACTCAGTTGACTCGGAAGAATATACCGTTTGTGTGGAATGAAAAGTGTCAAGCGAGTTTCGAGGAATTGAAGAAGAAATTGACATCGGCACCTGTCCTTGTTCTACCAAATGGGAACGATGGGTTGGTTATTTACTGTGATGCTTCGAAGGAAGGCTTAGGATGTGTGTTAATGCAAAATGAGAAGGTTATTGCTTATGCCTCTAGGAAGTTGACCTCGTGTGAACAGAATTACCCGACTCATGATATGGAGCTTGCAGCTATTGTCTTCGCATTGCACAAATGGAAGCATTATCTTTACAGAGCCAAGTTTGAAATTTTCACGGACCATAAAAGTTTGAAATATCTTTTCTCACAAAAGGAGTTGAACAATAGGCAGAGGAGATGGATGGAGTTGTTGAAGGATTACGATTGTACCATTTCTTATCACCCGGGCAAAGCTAATGTTGTGGCGGATGCTATTAGTAGGAAATCGTATGTGGCTTCATTAATGGTTCGGGAATGGAAGATGTTGGAAGATGTTCGTGATTGGTGTCCCCGAGAGTCAAGACATGGCGCTATCTTTGCAAGCATGAGTGCCTTACAAAGTTTGATCCAACAAATAAAGGAGGGTCAAATTGGTGATTTAGAGTTGAAGAAGGTGGTGGATCAGATCGTGGATGGAAAATTTAAAGAGTTTTCTCTTAGTCCCGAGGGAGTGTTGAAATATAGAGGTCGATTGTGTGTGCCTAATGTTGAGGAGGTGAAACGTCAAGTTCTAGATGAAGGCCATAAGTCCAAGTATACCATTCATCCCGGGAGTACTAAAATGTATCTAAATTTGAAACAACATTTTTGGTGGAATAACATGAAGAGGGAAATAGCAGATTATGTGTCCAAGTGTTTGACATGTCAGCAAGTGAAAGCGGAACACCAACGACCCGCCGATTTACTTCAGCCGTTAGAGATTTCGGAGTGGAAGTCGGAGCATATTACCATGGATTTTGTCACGGGATTGCCTCAGACGAGTCGAAAGAATGATGCAGTTTGGGTGATTGTCGACAGGTTGACTAAGTCCGCTCATTTCCTACCTATTGAGATTAGCTATTCGATGGAGAGGCTTGCAAGGTTGTATATGTCCGAGATAGTGAGATTGCACGGGGTTCCGGTTAGCATTGTGTCAGATCGTGATCCTCGCTTTACTTCTAGATTCTGGCAAGCGTTACAAAAGGCTTTGGGGTCAGAGTTGAGATTCAGTACAGCATTCCATCCTCAGACTGACGGCCAATCCGAGAGGACAATTCAGATTCTTGAAGACATGTTGCGAGCTTGTTCAGTTGACTTCTCGGACTCTTGGGACGTTCATTTGCCTCTTGTTGAGTTTTCGTACAACAATAGTTACCAATCGAGTATTGAGATGGCTCCTTATGAAGCTTTGTATGGAAGGAAGTGTAGGTCTCCGATTTGTTGGGATGAAGTGGGTGAAGCAAAAATTTGGGGTATTGATATGGTTCGAGATTCAGTGGAGAAAGTCAAGATCATTCGGAACCGATTGATTACAGCCCAAAGTAGACAGAAAAGTTATGCGGATCAGAGGAGACGAGACCTTGAATTTCAGAAGGGAGACTTGGTATTCTTACGAGTGCCACCTAAGGTAGGGATTAAGAGATATGGCAAGAAGGTTAAGTTAGCTCCGAGGTTCGTAGGTCCTTTTGAGATCTTAGAACGAGTGGAAAATCTTGCGTATCGCCTTGCTTTACCTTCATCTCTTGGGAAAATGTATAGTGTGTTTCATGTGTCAATGCTTCGAAAGTATGTTTATGATCCTTCTCATGTGTTGCATAGGATTCCTGAGGATATAGAGCCGGATATGTCCTATGTGGAACAACCTGTTCAAGTTATTGATACTAAGGTGCAAGAGTTGAGAAATAAGAGTATTCCTCTTGTGAGAGTTGTTTGGAGGAACCACGACGTGGAAGAGTCTACTTGGGAGCTCCGAGAAGAAATGGAGCGAAAATACCCTTGGTTGTTCGATCTTCATGGTAAGTCGAGTTAAAATTCGGGTCGAATTTTAGGGGGAGTGATTGTCACGACCCTAATCTTAGACACTAATTTAACACATGTTGAACATGTGGGGTTGGGGTGGTACTATCTCATTTTATGTCTTTTATGCTTCTTGCTAAGTTTATGTGCTCATTTTATGCTTTTGTGGACTTATATGAAATTAGGTTGGTCATTAATTACCTTATGTGAATTTAGGGTGATAATGAAAATTAGTTAATGACTTAGGGTCTAAATTGAATAAATGTGAAAAGTTATAGTGAGTTAATAGTATTTGAAATTTTAATATTTAGATGGAAAGTATGAGGTGCTTGAGTGTCCAAGTTAATTGTTGTGGTTGTTAGTTGTGGTAGAAAAGGTTATGGAGGAGCTTTAGTGAAAGTTTCATAATTATCCATGGATTAATAAAAAGAAAACCTCATTTTGTCACCTCCTTAGTACTCCTTCTTCTCAAAATCCATGGAAGCTCAAACCCTAGGTTTCTCCTTCTAAAAATTCTACAACCTTCAATACCTTTTCGTTTTCAAAACCGATTGCGGATTCTTGTTCGTGGTGACAAGGGGAACGCGTAGAGCCGAAAAAATAAATATTCCATTTCGCATTATTTTGTAAGTTATTATGACTTCTTCTAATTAATTGTTCATTTCATGATTCTATTGGATATCTTGTTGAAAGAAAATGATTTTTTCTATTTTGGAATTATTTTCCTTGAACTAGAAAGCTTGGAAATGGTAAGTGGTCATGGTGGTGTTGTGATGGTAGAAAGAGTATGGGGAAAATTGATATTTTGGTGTTCATGGTAATGGAATGATTGCATGGCAAAATGGAACCAAGTTTTGTATCAAAATGATGTTGGTTAGTGTTGGATTGTAATGGAAATGGTATGGAATGGAATGGTTTGGTTTTGGTTTTGGTCCAGTTTAGTACCCATTTTATGTCCTTAAAACAGAGTAAATTTGGTATATGTCAATTGGGAGTTGGTTGATGATGTTGTTGCTGAAATTTTGGGTTTCTGGACAGAGGGAACGACTCGTGCTCTGTGGCACGAGTGGTGCACGAGTCGTCCCATGAGGTATTGCCTAAGTCGTGCCCTATTAGGGACGACTGGTTCTGGAGGGGTATGCATTGGGCATGAGTCGTGCCTTGGGGCACGAGTCGTGCCCTGCCCTGCAACCTCTGAAGCTTTTTCCAAGGCCTAGAAAACTAATCCACCTAGGATATAAATGAACCCTCTTTAACTAAGATTAAAGTAGAACACTTTAGCTACACAATTATGTTTTACTTGGTTAAAATGGAATTGTGTAAGGGGTTTAAATATTGTTCGGAAAATGCTTGGCAGCCTTGTGTTGTAACTTAACCAAAGTGAATCCAACTTGGTAATTTGAACTTGAACCTTTATAGAAGTTATTAATTGTTGTATATTGAGCATGTAGGGCTAGTTAGTTATATATTGTGCCTTATATGAGTTCATATACATGGTTTATGATTGTGGTTACATCCTTGAATGTTATTATAAAGGTGTAGACAATATGTGTTGCACTTTTGATAATTGACATCTTTATGATGTGTTTGATTAGGGTTCCCTACTTTGGAATCTTAAGTTTAATTGGTTCAAGGATTGTTTAGCCTTAGTGCTAGTGTTCATGGATACTTGTTATTATTTGGATATCATTGTGATATGTTATATGAGTATGGTTCCCTACTTTGGAATCATCGATGATTGTAAGCAAGTATGTAGTACTGTGTTTTTAATCCAAGTCCAGATGGTGCCTGAATTGGGCAGTGTTATGGGACTATAATGGCACCCGAGCCGAGTTCATTATAGTCCATACACTGGTTCCCTGTTTGCCTAGCCATAGGCCATGGTTTGGGAGTAGTGGACTAGCTCAAGAAGTAGTCTAGTTGCACTATTGGGATATGACTTTGTGTCATAGTCCTGTTTGTTGTTGTTATTATGATTTGGTTCCGGAACTGTTTCTTCAGCGGATGAGGCTGCTTGGATCGTGACATCCTTTTGAGGATTAAACCTTGGCTCAGTATCCTTCTCAGTGTTACCATATTGCACTTATGTGTTTATGTATATATCTTTCTTTGTGGTGATAAGAAGGTGACATATATATGATGATTTGGTGTTATATGCTTTCATATTATGATTGCATATCATATTGTTGCATACATAATAACTTGTTGAGATTTTTCTCACCCCGTCCTTTTATTGCTTTCTTAGATAGAGGAGAGCCTGGGGCTAGGCCACATTGATCACGTGAGGACGCCGAGTTGGGATATTTTGTTCAAGGTATTGTATGATGGTTACATTATGTAAATGTAAACCAAGGGGTAGTTCCTAGACTTGAAAAGTTGTATTGTATTTTGGAAACTCTTTTGAGATTGTATATATATTGTATATATGGGACTTTATTCCTTGATATGTAAAAGAGTGTATTTTGGTTTGTAAAACCTTAAGTAGACTTTCCAAGTTAAATGTTTTAAATTTGTAGTATGTAATGGGATCTCTTTAAAGTTAAACAGGTTTTAAGTAGTAAATGTTTTGAAAGGACATTTTGAAAATTTTTTGTTAAAAAGGCGTCTTCCGAAAGTGTTCCGAACGTGAGGCCAAGTAGGTCTTCGGTTCGGGGCGCTTCAAAAGTGGCATTGGAGGAGATATGATTGGAGTCTGACTGTGTTGAAAGTGACAGCACTAGTATACGATTCGAATAAATACCAGAAAAAGCAGAGTGATTCTTTTAGAAAATTAAACAAGTCGTATATCCTGAAGTTATTCAAGAAAGGATAATCTGGATGAAATTTGTAGCCATCCATGATTATACCAAATTTATGAAAAATGACAGTGAAAAGACCATGGTGGTTTGGGATAGCTCTTTGGCTGAGAGTCATATCTGCTATGACTTCAGTGACTTCTCCGGGATGGTGAAGAACATGGAATATTTCAAGGGGCTCGGAAGAAGTGTTTGGACCAAAAGAGGAGGAGGCTTTATTGACAGTGAACATCATGGGAAAGATTTTTGGGGAAAGATTTTTGGGGAATGATTTGGGTTTATCTGTGAAATCATATAGGTATTGCATTTCCTTTTATAGTCACTTGGCCTTGAAAGGAAATCAGCAAGGAAGTTTGTTGTACCTTTGATATGCTTCACAGTAAATTTTCATTGGGAAAACCAATTGGCCCATTGCAAGAGCTGTGGTTGGGGAAGTGATCTTCTCTTGAATTCTAGCATGCGTGGAAAGGAGGACATGTCCATCTCAACTTGGAATTCGTGTCCGATTAGATGGAACTGAAAATTTTCTATTCCTCTTTTAACTTCAAGAATCTCTTTGAACGTGGAGTGGTAGTGTTATTCTGATTGTTTCAACGTGCCACTCTTGTAACCACATATTGATCTTTTATTTTTGTCTTGGACGAATAACACTGCTGCCCATTACTCATCACTAGCATCGGTCTGCAGTATTCTCTGTTCGGAGAAGTGGGAATCTTTAAATGGGGCATCCCATCAGTCAGATTTTTGATCGCCCTGACTGCTTCCGTTTGTTTTATTTTCCAAGGGGTGGATTATTTTTTAACATGGGGAACAACCACACTATATGACTTGATAGCTTGGGTAAGAAATCAGCCATATAGTTGACTAGTCCAATGAACTGCTGAACTGCTTTTGGAGAGGATAACTCATCTGGAAATTTGTGCAATTCTTGAGCTATGTGGGGCTGAAGCTGATATTTGCCATCGGATATGTCCATGCCAAGGAAATTGATATAAGATACACCAATTTCCATCTTCTTTTCTGATAGCATTATACCATACTTTGCGACCAGGGAATGAAACTTCAAGAGTAAGTATATGTGATACTTTTCATCAGCAGAGTAAAACAAGATATCATCAATATAAACCAGGGTATTAGAAAGTATAGGTTCAAAAATGGTTACCATTGCCTTTTGAAAAGCAAAGGGTGCATTTTTTAAATCAAAGGGCATGACTTTTCATTGGTAATGATGATCAGGTATGCAAAAGGCTGTATTCGGTCTATCTTCAGGAGTGATTCCTAATTGCCAAAAACCTGACTTGAGATCAAACTTTGAGAGAACTTTAACTTTTGCATCATAAAGAAATTGGAATAAGGATTTTTTTATGGAAGAGGAAATTTATCATCTACCAAAAAATAATTTAATGGCTGATAATTAATAACCAATCTCAACTTTTCTCGAACTTGTTCACTACGCTTGTTAACATAGAAAGGTTCACATGCCCATGGAGATGATGTGGGTTCTATAATACATTGGCCAATAAGTTCAGTGCACTCTTGCAGGGCTAGTTGGTAATGGTCTGTGTTCATTACAGGATGGCTAGCTCAAGTAGGATTCACATCTTCATTTTGCTTAAATGGCAAGGAAACAAAGAAAGAAGGGTTTAGTGCTTGGAGAGAAACTTAGTATGGGAAGAAGCGCATGAGGTTTGGATAAGCTGGTGTTTTAGTTACTCAATGGTATTTGTATATGCCATGAACATGTGTAAAACTAGGCTCCAAGGATTTAAAAAGCTTTTATAACAAAGACCATTTTGTGTCCATCTTAAGTTAGGTAACTTATGAAGGATATCAAACCCGATGAGGAGGTCTTTTCCATGAGAACTTGAGCCAAGTAACCTATGCTTTATGACACACTTGGGAAAGAGGCGAATGTGGACTGGGACACTAATTTTATCTATCACAAACACTTCTCCATTGGCTGCAAGGAATATTTGGTGATGTGGCTTCCAGAAGTTTGGAGGAAGAATTTTGGGATTCAGTATGGAAACTGACGATCCCGTATCAAAGAAAGCAATTACCTGGATGGGATTAGCATATGTGGAGGTGAGAATATGTACTTTGTCTAATGGGACATGTTGGCTTTCTTGAATCGGTAGAATATGGGGAATGTGAGGAAGATGATTCATCATGAGAACTTGTAGGTTTAGGTGTTTATAGGATAAATCTGATTCAGAATCTTCATCTGATGAGGAGTCAGAATAGGCAATTGTGCAAATAGGAGAATCACCAAGTGAGTACAAGTACTCAAGGTCAGAAAGGTCAACTGGCTCGATCTGGTTGAGAGTCTAGATTAATGCTTGGGATTTCCGCTTGTCTGGACAATCCTTTGCAAAATGTCATTTCTTTTGATATATATAACATTTATCAGACGTTCGTGTAAGTGCTCCAATTTGAGCTTGTTAGAATTTTCGTTAGAAAATTAACGAAAGTTATAACATTTCTAACAATTCCTAACAATCCTAACTTTTCTAACAAAGTGAGGGTAAAATGGGCATTGTTATTTAAGGTTAAACCTTAAAAAGAATCTCAAAAAGCAAAACAAAAGAAGAAAACCAAAAATGGCAATGGCTGGAAACACAAAAAGCTGTTGTTAATTTGAATTTTGAAAAGAAATATTCTTCTTGTCCAAAGCTGAAGCTGCATTTAATGAACAGTGCACGCTGACTGGACCTGTCCGCGCGGATAAGTATGTAAAATTCAGAGGGCTA
Source organism: Adenophora triphylla var. japonica (assembly GCA_022495995.1). NCBI lineage: Eukaryota > Viridiplantae > Streptophyta > Magnoliopsida > Asterales > Campanulaceae > Adenophora > Adenophora triphylla. The sequence goes on along the minus strand of JAFEMH010003274.1, from coordinate 204,852 downwards.
TAAATTGAGCCCTCCAGTCACAAAAATAAGAAGGAAGAACACATTTTGCACCGAACCTCTGGCGAAATATAGAGAGAAAACAGTGAGAATTCACTTGAATTGTCACCTTTTTCTCTCCAATCTTTCCCAACTCATACTCATCCACTCACTCTCATATTAAAGCCCTAAACACTCATACACTCAAGCCAAACACTCAAGAACACAAGGAAGATTGGTAAACCCTCCTCTTCCTAACCCTAAATCTCAACCATGCATGCATCTTCAAACTACAAAATGTAGTTCCTTCATCTTCTTGCTTTAGATCTAAGAAGATCACCATGGAAGACCATCTCCATGGATGATCTTCTACAAAGATCAACATTATTTTTAAGCTTTCTTACTTTCTTGCAAAGAAAACTCATTTTCAAAACCCTAAAAAACCATTTTCAAGCATAAAATCTTGATTTCAAAGGATAAAATTCCCCTTCCCAAGCAAATGAAATGCTTAGTCCTAATGTACCCCAAGGATGGTTTGGTATAGTTGATTCACCACTAAAATGTCTAGTGATCACTAACCAAAACCTAGGGAAATGGGGACAAGCATGGATGCAAAACCCCCTTTAAAATCATATTTTCTTTCTTGAGAAGTTGCTGTCCAGTAGCAATTTTCTCAGACCTCAGTCCATGGTCTTAATTTTTGGACACAGATGAACTTGGAATTTGGTGTTGACTACAAAATACTTTTTGTAGCCAACATCCAGAGATTTCCAGACATATTTTTACCTTATTTTTTGGGTGAGTAAAACTCTTCTTTTCAAATTTTCTTTCAGAGGCTAGTTCATCAGCTTCTGGGAATCCAGATCTCATATCTGAGGTTTCCAGAAGGTTTTGACCCCTCAAATCTTCTCCAAAATGGAAAATTCATTCGTACAAACTTTATTTAAGGTGTCTAGAACAACTTTCATTCTCTGAGTTTATCCAGATTATGAAGTTTTAAGACCCTTGAATCCCTTTCAAAATCAAAGGTCCACTGCCTTTTTCATTCTGGCAGAAATGGCTCTCAACTTCAAAAGGTCTTTTGAGTACCAAATCTCAATCCAAAAATCTTCCAAAAAATCATGGGATCAGTTTAAAGTCTTAAAAAGATATCATAATTTTTACTTTTCTGAGTTTCAAAGTATTTTGGCCAACACACACACACACACACACACACACACACAAATGATTTTCAGCTTGGAAGACTCGTTTTACGAGGCGCGTCGGGTGCACACTAACGTCCTTCCCGACGCGTAACATGACCTCCGAACCTAAATCTCTGATCTCGGGCTTTTTTCAAAGTTTTGGCCCTCAAAATTAAAATGGCGTGGCGACTCCGTTTTCGTTGATTTTTTCAAACACAAAAATGGGAAAATTTTCGAATGGCACATTCATCACAGTGGCGACTCCGCTGGGGACTAAGCTTTTTTTTTAAAAAAATGGTATTTGGTATATTGGTGGAAACCACTAAATTTCCCGTTATCGCCTCCTAACACGAGTCGGGGATAAATTGTGGTCTAACAATCCCACGTACCGGTATCACCGTTTTAAAAAAAAAAAAAGCTTTTGAGGGTCAAGCTTCCGTCCCGGCTTTGAAAATCATTTTTGTGTGTGTGTTGATTTTTTGCACAGTTTTCATGTTGTTTTGGCCGCCTCGGAGAAAGTCAAAATTTTGACTGTCGGAATAATGTCCCTAACTGTCGGAATTTCCGTGCTTATGTGCTAATAAAAAAAAAAAAGGATTTTCAAAAAAAAAAAGAAAAGAAAATTTCCAAAAAAAATCATGCATCATATTTTTAAGACACATAAAAAATTTCTATTTTACTCAGAAAAAGAATATAGACTGCTTGCACACTACGCGCACGTGACCGTACACTGCACACTACGTCCTTAACAGGGAAATCCTTGTCGCGGTCCGTTTGGTCTTATTACGCCTCTCGGATGAGCACGGGACTACCCAAACATCCCATGGAGCCTCGTGTCGACCATGCACTTGTCCGTGACACACTTTGTCCGAGACCCGGTTGGTTTTTAGTAAGTGCGTGTCATGCCCTGTCCGTGTATAGACCTTTCCTTTCAAGCCTTTGTCGGCATACCGACTCAATATCTTTCGGGTCCCTAATCGGTCGAAGTTACGCCGGTTTTCCGCCGCAGACTTTGACCAAGATATTGACCGGCGCCTTGACTTCGGCTCGGCGGCACAAATTATACAACGACTCCCGGCATTGACACCGAGTCATCAAGGATTAATGACTATTCCATGCCTAATTACGGCTTAAGCGACGACAAGTCAAGATCAATCGTGGACGCTTGTCGGTCAAATCATGCCGACTTTTTGTCGAGCCCTCGGACATGATCTTGACTTTCGACGTCATCTTTGTCCGTAATTTACATCGAATGCTCGTTAAGACTCGATTACCCGCCTTGAGACTTTTAGGATCGTTTTCTTTCGGTCGGTGGGACCCGCTTGCCCTATAGGACCCTCGCCCGGGGCTGTCCACCCTGGGAGGTCGAAATACGGGTGGAATACGAGGGCTTATAGACGTAGTGACGGGGCCCAGTGATCCGGATCGAGTAGTTTGCGAAAAAGAAGAGCAATCTTTTCCAACCGATTAGGTTAATAAAACGTGTTTTAAGTAAACGTGAACAAATAATCGCATGTTGCATGAGCCTAAAGCCCAAACACCTACCCTCCTTCCATTCCCGGACATACGAACCTTCGTGTCCTTTCCCCATGACTCCGCACAAAGCTTGGTTTCGGGCACCGGGTCACCGTTTGATCGGTTGGGAAGAGTCAAGCGCATCGTCGGCTTCACCGTTTGTCCCGACTCCGGGTTTGAGAATGTACGCATCGGCTGGTAATGATGGGGATAACATTGCTCCGTCCTCCAAAATCCCTCGGACGGACGGTATTGGATCCGGTTGGTAGAACAAATGAGACTTCGACATGAGGCTCAAATTGATGACCTGCGGGGGTAGTCGCAAGTCATGGTTTGACTATCAATCTCAATTCCGATGGCACTTTTACCGCAAAGAAGGAAGAGGGTTCTCCTCCTCTTCTTAATAGTCCGGATACATCAAGATGCTACCCCAAGATTCCTATGTTTCCACCGCGGGACTCCTGTCCGCCGACTTACGGGGCAAGCGGCCCCCAAACAGCTGATCGGGGACGAAAGAGTTCGGTATCTTGTCGGTTGTCCCCTCTCAAAGTGATGATCCCACAAATATCGGCTGAGTGATGAAAATCGGGAGACAGATTGAAGAAATATGGTCAGCCATCAAAGCCACGGAAGAACGCCGGAACGGACGAGCGAGCTGGATGAAGAGGCCACACGCCACTTCGGGACCTTAACAATATCCCAACCGGCGGGGCTACCCTGAAGGACAAACATGTGCCCGTTCCCGGGACCTCAATATCTCTCATTATCCGGCGGAGTCCAATCACTCGCTACCGGATGAGCCCAGCGACAGATCCCCGGACCCGGTTCCACCCAAAGTCATTCCAGCCAGCTCAACACGAGGTCCCAAATCCGCCGCGGCCGTAGAACACATTTGGTGGGATATTTGTAGTGTCCCGATTGCCTTGAAAGGGACTATCGGAATGGATACACGAGGATCGTCCTCCTAAGAAAAAGAAAATTTCCTCCCGACAAAAATTGAAGGAGAGGTTCGAGGCCGGTGATAACGGTGTGGGAACGCTCGGGGAGCCATGCGGGGATTTGATTATTATGTACTTTACTCCGGTCAGTCTTCCCCAAAGCAAAAAGGGGTAAAAGAGCGAGAAAAGCCTTGCCAACGACGGAGTTGAGACTTTCGGATACAGTGCTGCGGAACAAAAGTCAAGCCCCCTCGGGGTCGACGAGTTCGGTTTGTCCGGCTCAGAGTATACGCCGATGAAGAAAAACCGACGCCGGTCTGGCGCTCCCACTCAATCAACATGTTGACTGGAGATGGCAACCGCCACAAAAGGCATCGGTATAACCCGGGGGCTTCGGCAAAGACTCTACCTCGCAAGAAAAAGGCACGAAGCGACGGGTTTAATGACTCTCTATCCCGAGATAAGGACCAAATCTATGATCCTCACCTATATGGGAGTATGATCACCTTCTGCGATGAAGATTTGCCAAGAGATGTCTCCCAACACAATGAAGCTTTATACATCACTATTCGGCTCAACACCATGTCACTCCACAGGGTATTAGTGGACAATGGATCATCGGTAAATGTCCTTCCCCTCGGCATGATGAGGGCCCTCCGCATAAATGAAAGGCGCGTGATCCCATCTACCGGTTTGTCAAAGCCTACGACGGTTCGTCTCGTCCCATGCGGGGACGGTGACTCTGGAACTGCAGTACGAAACCCAAATGGTGCCCGCAAAGTTCCATGTAATGGATATCCCCTCCGAGTTCACGGCCCTACTAGGGCGCCCTTGGTTGCATCACATGAAAGCCATAGCCTCCACTCTCCACCAATGCGTCAAATTCATCAGCAGTTTGGGAAGACCTTGGTGCACCAAGTCGAAAAGGGTCGCCTCAAGCCTCCACCGGTGTGTGAAATTCGTCTCGAATGGGGATCGACGACCATTACGGAGATTTAGTCACTTTAGAAGGCACGGATACGGGCGGAATACCTATTACAAATCAAACATGGCGAGGAAGGTCACATGCTAACGGGCTTCACGGTCGAGCCTCCCAAGGCCCGAAGTGTGCAACATAGATCGACGGTCACTCGGGATAAAATCCCACCGGTCTTGAAAATGATGAGAAAAATGAGCTATCTACGGCCTCGGTGCTGGGAAACTTGCAACAAAGGAACTGCATGAGCTCATCGAAGTGAAAGGACAGAATACTCGCCACGGCACTGGGATATGAGGCCTCCCCGGTGGACAACTGCAAGGGAAAAAGATTTGAAGCGCCACGGGGAAAGGTCCCCGCAACCTAAATCTCTCCCCTTCGGTCCTAATTTGGTGACTACTTTGTAAAGGGTCCTACTGACCGGGAAACATCACGGAGCCCGCTCTGCAGGCGGGATGGCTAAAGCTACGGGATAACCTCGACAAGTTTAGAGGAACCAAGGCTAACCCGGTCCGTAGAATGTTCTGGACCTACCCAGATACACCTGGGGCTACCACTACCATGAAGAGTGAGTATACCTTCGAGAGCGTGCACGACACAGTGGAACGGTTCGAGAAGCTCACAACCACTATTCCTAGCCCGGGAAGATCGAAACCTAAATTCGGGCGACGGTGCCAAAGCTAAGGCCACGGAATTTCCCTCGGATGATTGGGATGAATACGGTTATGCAGCAATTGTTCGAAGAAGAAGTCGGATGCGGTGATTGATCTCGGCTCGGTCAAGAGATGATAGCGGCTATTGAGAAAGGAAAACAAAAGCAGCCACGGTTCGAGTCATGAGGCCACCAACGGAGATGCCGGCTAAGGTGGGAAACTCTCTCGGGCCGTCCGCGACCAAAGAGGAAATGATCACCAAGCTTGGATTGGTCCCCCGTCCTTTCGTGTCAACCTTTGTAAAGTCCTCCCGGAGTCTCTCATTGTTGAGTTCGAGTCTCTCGAGTCGTCCGATGGCCTTACGCACGAAGACCACGAAATTGTAGCCAATGCGTTGTATTCCCTCTTATTCTCAATGAAATGACAAACCTTTATGAGTATCCCTTAATTGCCACTTTAACTAATGATGAATTAACTAATAATCTAAAAACAGTTAATAACGATTCACTAGATGAAGAGCGAGACACATTAAATGAACAATATATCAAAGAAATCTTTAGCGAGGTTGTCAGGAAAGAGGAAAATCGAGCCCAAGGCTGCCGAAGAGATTTTGACAAGTGTGAATACAGGAGCTGGAAGAGCCTAAAGAGACGCGGATTGGTCATTTCTTCGAAGGAATTGGAAAGGATGCTCTGCAAAGTCCTACAAAATCCTCAATTCAAAGAAAGTTGCCCTCTTCATCAAAGAAAACATCATGTGCGGATACGGGTTGCCGGCCGAAATCATCTCGAGATAATGGATCCCACTTTGAAGGGGAATGTGAAAAAGCTTTGGCGGAATTCGAATAACCCGTCACAAGTCATCTCCTACGAGGCCCCAAACCAACGGAGCGTCGAGCGACAAACAAGACTACGGAAAATATCATCAGGAAAATGGTGTCCAAGGCGAGAGATTGGCGAGAAGTTACACTTGGCACTCTGGGGCTCTGAGAACATCGATCGGAACGGCAAGCGGGAAACACCTTTTGCCCTCACATACGGAATGGGCCAGTACTCCCAATCGAGCTGGAAATACCTTCGCTCAGTATCTGCTGGCTGGAAAGCCGGATCAACGAGGTCGAATGGCTCCAGTCGCCATGACGAATTGGCCCTACTAGACGACCGCCGACTGAAGGCCATGGAACACATCCGGGCCTACCAAGGAAGAATGGCTAGAGCCTTCGACAAGAAAGTAAAGCATCGGGAGATCCGAGAAGGTGATCTCGTTCTAAAAGAAAAGCCCCGGTCCGTATCAACCCCCTCGGCAAATGGGAGCTGTATGGAGTCGGGCCATATGTCGTCCGAGAAGATCTTCTCCGGAGGAGCCATGCAACTTGCGGACCTCGGCGGGAATCCCTTTGTACACCCGGTGAATGGTGACAAGGCTGCGAGATACTACGCGTAAAAAAAAAAAAAAAAAACCAAAAAAAAAAGAGTGCTAAAGAGTAATACCCAACTAGGTTAGAAACACGAGAAGGGCGGCCTAGGTAAAAAACGGGGTTGCACCAAAAAAAAAAAAAACAAAAAGAAACAAACAAAAAAAAAACAAAAAAAACAACAAAAAAAAAAGAGTGCTAAAGAGTAATACCCAACTAGGTTAGAAACCGAGAAGGGCGGCCTAGGTAAAAAACGGGGTTGCACCAAAAAAAAAAAAAAACAAAAAAAAACAAAAAAAAAAGAGTTCACCGAGGTTGAACTACGAAGACTGAGCTCCTCAAAATGAGGGGAACGTAGGCGGCGGAAACGGTTCGGTCTAAAGCACAAATAAAAGCCATACTTTGGCATCAATACAATTGATCGAGACCATGAAAGCGTCTCGAAAAACTCTAAAGCAATTCAAATATTCATTACAAGTTAAAAAGCTCTTTGATGAGTCTAAGCCCGATTCATTCCTACAACTAGCAACTTGCTAAAGGAAAACTAAGATACATAATCAAACTAATGTATGCGCCATGACAAGAAAGGGATACTCGGAAACCTCGAGAGTCACGCTCCAAGCCACTCGTCTTGGCCTCTCCCTTCTTCTTCCCCCTCCGAGTCTTTCTCTTACGAGCCGGAAAAATGTCGGTACTCCTCCTACCAAGCTACGGTATAGGGACGGGGTCTATCAAACCGGCCTCGTCGGGGCCTTAGTAGCCCTAGCGTCATCCCTCATCTCCTGTAACCTAGGCGGTAGCATAGGAGCCCTCCTCTCTCTGTCTCTTGACGTAAGCCTCATAGTCGGTCACGGCGTCTCCGCTCTGTCATGAGGGTTGGCCCTCGCCTCGGCCCTCCTCCTCTCGAAGCTTGATCGGGTCCTCCGCACCTACAATGGCCTCACGCCGTCTCAAAATAGCCACGAGTCTCTCCCGAGATGCCTCTCGTACCAATCCAGGTACAGTGGTCAAGAACACCGGTCTCGGACGCTTTGAGAATGACCCGAGGAGGAAAGGCATCATACCTCCATGCTCGGGAAAGAAATGGAAACACCGAGGGATCATCCATAGAAGCAGGAGCCACCACCACAGTGGCTATATCATCAAAACCCTCCAAAGGAACCTGCTCCAAGCCAAAGCTGTCTCGGGACTAAAGCGGAATATAGAAGGCTGGGTGAGAAAGCCCGGAAGCATGACTACGGGAGACCCGTCTGAAGCACTCTGCGAGTCTCCACCCGCCAATGAGGCACCAACCATCGATATCTTCGGTCTGGCGACCCGCCATCAACGCTCCCACGAGCCACGATCATCAAAATCTACATCAACACCTCTCTGGCGAAAGTCGAGGCACTGATCATATCGAGAGGTTTCCCGAAGAACCCCAAACGCTCCATCGGCCACGGGGTCAAGAGGAGCAGGCTGCCCCGTGCATATACCGCCGTCCGGTGGCTAACCTATCAAGAGCATGAAAAGTCTCCCCCGGAATCAAAGGAACGACATCTACGCCGGGCGACAGTGAACGACAACGTCCAGCAAAGACCGATGGCAGATCCCAAAGGAATAGACCATGAACAGGGTGCCAAACATGCAAAGTGCAAAAGCATCCCAATAGGCATCATCTACCAAACCTCGGCCCCTAAATCTGTCGGGAAGACCGGAAATATCGAGATGATCGGGACCGCGGATCATACCTTGCGCTTCCTCCGGGGAAAGATGAAGGAGGACGCACAATCTGTCAGCAAAAGAAGCCCCTCCGTGCAAGGGAACCGCTATCTCTTCCACCTCCGGACCTCCAAGTAATGCCCGAAATTCTTCGACAGTCGGAACAATCTCGTTGAAGGAAAGGCAAAAGACATGCCTTCTAGTATCCCAAAACGAAGAAGAAGCTCTTAAGAGGTCATAATCCGGAACCAATTCTTTGAGAGACCACAAGCATCGTATCTTGTACCTTTCTTCAAAGAATGATCTTCTCCCGTGCATAATCTCCCTACACCACTCCTTGAACTTTTCAAAGAACAACATTTGCCTTTCTTTGGACAATTTTGGAGAATTTTTGGCCATTTCCATGGTTTTTCTCTCTTTCTCCCGAAAATGTTTGTTTGAATTTGGAGGTTGAGGAGGATATTTGAATTTGAAATAAAGCAAGACCAGGTCTGAGCCAAAATTAAAGGACAATGTCAGATGCAGTCCCCATCCGCGCGGATGGGATTGCTTTCCCAAAAAAAAAAAAATCTGCAACAGTCCAAGCTGCTACACCAAAAGAGGAATATTCCGTCCCGGTTGCTCGAAACCTGTGCAAAAAAACTCCCCAAACCAGTCCATATACCAAACACCCTTGCAAAAAAAAAAAAAAACCAAGGCTCATGCAACACTGCATTCATATTGCATTGCATTCATAAAATAAAATCCTAAATTATTACATTCCAAAAAAAAAGGAGTGTGCATAAAAAAAAAAAGAAAAGCAAACATAAATAAAATCCTAAATTATTACATCAAAAAAAATGTGTGCACAAGCTGTACAAATCTAAATCTCAATCTCAAATCTCAAAAAAAAAAAAAAATCAATCGGAGTCTCCAGCGCCCGATGTCTCCCCCCGGCCCCTCTTGCGACTCGGGCCCGCCTCCTCGGGAGCCACTGAAAATCTCGGGCTCAGAATCGTCCTCGTCTCCAGAAAGAGGCTCATCAGGACCAACCGGCACGCTCTGATAGGGCAAGCCGAGATCTGCGAAAAAGTCGTATCCGAAGGTGAAGGCGTCGGACTCCTGCACGTACGAAGACGACCCGCCATGCTGCCAAACGTGTCCCTGCCCGTGTGGATCCCCGAGAATGACGTGATCCGAAGGCGGTACGCGCGAGGGATCAAGGAGAGGAGACAAAGGAGTCTCACGAAGAAGTCTACGAGCGAATAGGGAAGCCTCCCGTCGACGGGCGCCGGCCGTGGTCGCCTCGCTCTAGCACGAGGAGCCCGCAAGCGACCATCCTCCTGATGAATCTCTTGGCCCCGATCACTTGCTTCGTCAGCTTCTCGACAACCACCTCCGAAAACTGCACAAAAGCAAAAGCGTCAAAAAAGGAAGTGATGCTAAAGATGACAAAAGAAAGAAAAGAAGGGGAAAAGGTGAAGCCATACCTTCATACCCGGACGAGGCCGGAAAGCTCGTGGAAGTCGCTCGGGCTGAGGGATCTGCACCCTCAATCGGACCCCATCCTGGATATAGGAAAAATCCGTCCGAGGGTACCGCGGGATCCCAAGCCCCTCCCTATCCAAAACTTGAGGCATCCTCAGCCTCCTCAAGACGAATGTCGCATATGGCTCAATCGCCACGAAATCCGAGAAGTGCTGGCCGGCTCGGTAATCATCCCAGTTCACGGACCGATCGCTCGGGTGCATCATATCGGCGGGAGGCTCCACCGGTGTCCTCGAGGCGAGTTCACGCCATCTTTGGCGCGTCACCCTCTCTCCCGAGATAATATGCATCGCGAGTCGGACCCCTCAAAATCCTCCATGCACCGTCCGGATCTCGGCGCCCTTCGGCTGCGCCACCTCAAAGCGATCCCGGGGGAAGAATATCATCCCCTCATCTGTCTCGGCCTCAGTCGAAAAGGAAGGCAATCCGCGTACACGAGAGTCGTACGCCCCACTGGAGCTTATCTTCTCCCGGGCATGCTTGGACCAAGGCTGCATGGCCGGATACGCCCCGGCGTGCTCCGCCGTGCTGTCGCCACCTTTGTGACGTGAAAAACTCCAACGCCCATACTGCGAAAGGTAAAAATCCAATCAATCCGGTGCAAAAGAAAAGTGCGTGCTCAAAAAAAAAAAAAAAAAAAAAGAGGAGGAAAGCAAAAGAGAGCTTATACCTCCGGGGCAAACTCAAAGCGGTACAAGGAGCTCCACTGACCTTGGTTGTACCTATCAAGAGCAAAATAAAGCTCTGCCGGCCCGGCCTCTCCCCACGAGACATCTCGGCCGTCTCCATGTCCTCCAAGGACCTCGGCAAGGCAAAGGCTGCCGTCCCCTCGGCATGCCCAAAGAGGGTGCTCGAGAAAGCAAACCACAAGAAGGCCACGGCAATCGATCGGCGCCTATCCTCTCCTCCCGGCCTCATAACTCGCTATGGTCTCCACGATCTTGCCGTAGACCACGGCATACTCCATCCCCATCCCCTTTTTGGGAATAGGGGAAAATCCCGAAGAGCACACGAGATCGGCATCGGCGTAGCCATCCCGCCACTCAATCTGCGTCCATTAAAGGACGGGCCCGTAATCGCGGCATAGTCGGAGGCGTAACCGTAGCCTCGCCCCGGAAGAAGTGGAAAGGTGTGGGTCGCGTCCCACGATCTTTGCGCGAGCAAACATCAAGCCTTTGCTCTTAGGGAACTTGACCGGTCCCCTCAAGCACTCGACGAACTCCCGAGCCCCGTCTCGACAACAATGCTGTCTCGGACTCGGCAAAGCTCCTCGGCCCGCATGGAAGCCGGTCCCACAAGTCAATCACGAGACTCCACCGATCCTCGAGTCTTCATCTTGTTAATTGCTCCGTCACAAAACGGTTTCCGCCACCGCAAAAAAAAAAAAAAAAAAAAAAAGAAAGAAAAGAAAATGTCAAAAAAATTGCATTTGCATAAAAAAAAAAAAGGGCATACACATGCATTAAAAAAAAAAAAGAAAAAAAAGAAATTTCGACGGCATACATCTGATGAGCATAGCCCCATTTTTCTCGCATAAAAGAAAACAGTTTTCAGCAAGTCCCAATGCATTCATCAAAAAAAAAAAAGAAGAATGCATTCCTACGGAAGTAAAAACTCCGTCCCATTTTCATAAAATAATATACATATCATCCATCATCTCGAAAAAAAAAAATTTTTGCATACATGCATATCATCCATCTTACATGCAACGGGAGGAAAAATCCGTCCCACTTTTCAAAAAAAAAAATCCTAAACATACATACATCTCATATTGGTAAAATGCCCATTCTTTCCAAACAAAATGCATGCATTGCATCATTCATCAATATTCAATTTCAAAAAAAAAAATCATCATCATCATCAACATGCAATATTCAATTTCAAAAAAAAAAAATCACAATTCTTCGAATTTTCACATGTAATTTTTGAATTAAAAAAAAAATGGCGAAAATGCCAATTCTTTTTCCAAGCAAAATGCACATTTTGAGTTACCCGTATACTCATTACAACATGCATAGCATCAAAATCAAAATCCAAGGCCAAGAACATGGTCATTTTCGAAATTATCAAAAAAAAAAAAAAATCAAATCACCCAAAAATCAATGTCAAGCAAGAAATCGACAAGAGGATCAAGAGGATTCGAAGTATACCGTTCGGAGATGCGGATCCGAAGCCCAATGTTGCCAAGCATCGGGGTAATACTCCTCCTCAACCGATTGCGAAAGATTGTAATGCCTCCTCATTCGGACGAGCTCCAATCGCCTCTCCGCTACCGGGCCACGTCCTTGGCCTTGAAAAGCGCCTTCCCCGTGTTCCATTGCTCAAAAAATCGAAGAAATCGGAGAATTTTTGAAGCTTCTAAGGCCAACAATGGCGGAATTGCTGGTTTCTCTCTCCCTGCTCTCGAAATTTTTGAAAAAAACTGAATGGGGAAGAGAAAGGGCGTTGGCCCTAATTAATACCCCTGGTTTTCAAACCCTATCCGCGCGGATAGGATTGCAAGGGTCAAAATGACCCTTTTGCCCCTTAAAATTCCAGGACTCTGCAATTCGGTCCCAAACTTGACGAGTTAACCAAAGATAACCAAAGTCGGCCCCTTGTCAAGAAAATCTTCCCGGCGGTCAAACGTAAGACCGAGTGCCCCGAGAAAGATAACGGATCCCGTATCTTTCATCAAAATTACCCCGGCGATCAAAGCGTAAGACCGAGTGCCCGAGAAAGATAACGAGATCCCGTATCTTTCATCAAAATTGCCCCGGCGATCAAACGTAAGTCCGAGTGCCCCGAGAAAGATAACTTGAGATCCCGTATCTTTCATCAAAATTACCGGCGAGTCAAACGTAAGACCGAGTGCCCCGAGAAAGATAACGAGATCCCGTATCTTTCATCAAAAATCATCCCCGGCAGTCAAACGTAAGACCGAATGCCCCGAGAAAGATAACGAGATCTCGTATCTTTCATCAAAATCTCCCCCGGCAGTCAAACGTAAGACCGAATCCCCCGAGAAAGATAACGAGATCCCGTATCTTTCATCAAAATTGCCTCCGGCAGTCAAACGTAAGACCGAATGCCCCGAGAAAGATAACGAGATCTCGTATCTTTCATCAAAATCTCCCCCGGCAGTCAAACGTAAGACCGAATGCCCCGAGAAAGATAACGAGATCTCGTATCTTTCATCAAAATCTCCCCCGGCAGTCAAACGTAAGACCGAATGCCCTGGGAAAGATAACGAGATCCCGTATCTTTCATCAAAATTACCCCCGGCAGTCAAACGCAAGACCGAGTGCCCCGAGAAAGATAACGAGATCCCGTATCTTTCATCAAAATTACCCCCGGCAGTCAAACGTAAGACCGAGTGCCTCGAGAAAGATAACGAGATCCCGTATCTTTCATCAAAATCATCCAACGGCGATCAAACGTAAGACCGATTCCCCAGACGAATACGTCGATTTTCCCAGACAAAGGCTAACGAAATCCCCGGCAAAGTTAACGGAATCCCAAAAGCCAAGCGGAATCTCGAGTAGTACTCGAACTACGAAAGGGCTTGATTCCCACTAGGGATACGTAGGTAGCCTATCATTGGAATCCCGGCCCCCTCGACCCAAAACGGTCACCCTCTCCTTCGGCGACGGACAAAGTCCACCGAAAGGCCATTTCAAATTAAGGTCCGAGGCGCCTAAAAAGCCATCATCATCAAGGTTCGAGGCACCTAAAAAGCCATCTCCAAGGTCCGAGGCACCTAAAACGCCATCATCAAGGTCCGAGGCACCTAAAAAGCCATCTCCAAGGTCCGAGGCACCTAAAACGCCATCTCCAAGGTTTGAGGCACCTAAGACGCTATCACTAGGAAAGCGATAAATCGCAATCATCCCAGCGAGACCGAAAATGGTCATTCCTATCCCAGTAGAGCGGATAGCCATCGGACCGAAAATGGTCATCTCTTATCCCCAGCGAGTTTCTTTCCAAAGAACGGCCGTAGAACTCGCTCATCGGGTTCGAGGCACCTAAAACGCCATCATCGGGGTCAAAGACCCGAACTACGGCCGGCTTGATTCCCATTCGGGATACGTAGGTATCCTATCGCTAGGTTCAGCCACCCGATCACTCGATCATCCCGCCAAATATGGAGCCTTACTCTTATCGACGACCCCGCTTCCTTCGAAAGCGCCGTCGCCGAGGGGCTACTGTAAGTGCTCCAATTTGAGCTTGTTAGAATTTTCGTTAGAAAATTAACGAAAGTTATAACATTTCTAACAATTCCTAACAATCCTAACATTTCTAACAAAGTGAGGGTAAAATGGGCATTGTTATTTAAGGTTAAACCTTAAAAAGAATCTCAAAAAGCAAAACAAAAGAAGAAAACCAAAAATGGCAATGGCTGGAAACACAAAAAACTGGCTGTTAATTTGAATTTTGAAAAGAAATATTCTTCTTGTCCAAAGCTGGAGCTGCATTTAATGAACAGTGCACGCCTACTGACCCTATCCGCGCGAACAAGTATGTAATTTTCAGAGGGCTATAAATTGAGCCCTCCAGTCACAAAAATAAAAAGGAAGAACACATTTTGCACCGAACCTCTGGCGAAATATAGAGAGAAAACAGTGAGAATTCTTCAAGAATTGTCACCTTTTTCTCTCCAATCTTTCCCAACTCATACTCATCCATTCACTCTCATATTAAAGCCCTAAACACTCATACACTCAAGCCAAACACTCAAGAACACAAGGAAGATTGGTAAACCCTCCTCTTCCTAACCCTAAATCTCATCCATGCATGCATCTTTAAACTACAAAATGTAGTTCCTTCATCTTCTTGTTCTAGATCTAAGAAGATCACCATGGAAGACCATCTCCATGGATGATCTTCTACAAAGATCAACATTATTTCTAAGCTTTCTTACTTTCTTGCAAAGAAAACTCATTTTCAAAACCCTAAAAACCATTTTCAAGCATAAAATCTTGATTTCAAAGGATAAAATTCCCCTTCCCAAGCAAATGAAGTGCTTAGTCCTAATGTACCCCAAGGATGGTTTGGTATAGTTGATTCACCACTAAAATGTCTAGTGATCACTAACCAAAACCTAGGGAAATGGGGACAAGCATGGATGCAAAACCCCCCTTAAAATCATATTTTCTTTCTTGAGAAGTTGCTGTCCAGTAGCAATTTTCTCAGATCTCAGTCCATTGTCTTAATTTTTGGACACATATGAACTTGGAATTTGGTGTTGACTACAAAACACTTTTTGTAGCCAACATCCAGAGCTTTCCAGACATATTTTTACTTTATTTTTTGGGTGAGTAAAACTCCTCTTTTCAAATTTTCTTTCGGAGGCTAGTTCATCAGCTTCTGGGAATCCAGATCTCATATCTGAGGTTTCCAGAAGGTTTTGACCCCTCAAATCTTCTCCAAAATGCAAAAATTCCTTCGCACAAACCTTATTTAAGGTGTCTAGAACAACTTTCATTCTCTGAGTTTATCCAGATTATGAAGTTTTAAGACCCTTGAATACATTTCAAAATCAAAGGTCCACTGCCTTTTTCATTCTGGCAGAAATGGCTCTCAACTTCAAAAGGTCTTTTGAGTACCAAATCTCAATCCAAAAATCTTCCAAAAAATCATGGGATCAGTTTAAAGTCTTAAAAAGATATCCCAATTTTTACTTTTCTGAGTTTCAACTTATTTTGGCCAAAACACACACACACAAATTATTTTCAGCTTGGAAGACTCGTTTTACGAGGCGCGTCGGGTGCACACTAACGTCCTTCCCGACGCGTAACATGACCTCCGAACCTAAATCTCTGATCTCGGGCTTTTTTCAAAGTTTTGGCCCTCAAAATTAAAATGGCGTGGCGACTCCGTTTTCCGGTTTTATTTGGTTTTTCAAAGAAACGCAAAAATCGAATTTTCCCGCGAATGGCAACATCATCACAACGGGCCGATTGCCACTGGGGCTGGTACTCGGAAGTAATGATGAGCTCTGAGCTCGCTTGGCCAAAGACTCGTTTACCATGAGCAGGCAGTCGTCAAGGGTGACCTTGGCGTTGCAGAATCTGACGATAAGGACTGGATCCTTGGCTTCATCAGGATATCTGGAATAGATGATGTTGACGAAATCATCGTCAGCCACTTGGTCAGAGGGATTCTTCGTCGTGTGAACCAGTTGCTTCCAATTGTCGGATAGCCGCCTGTACTGGACGTTGAGCTTGACAATTTCCATGGTATTGGAACCTTGGTCGTAGGTGACCTGATTGGAAGGAGTTCCGTCCTCAAAACTGAGCATGTGAATGCAGAGGTCTGCCCGCGGGTCTGCCGCATCCTCGACTCCGGAGAGTCCTGATTCGTCATCATCTGACGGTTCAATCCAAACGTAGGGACGTATTGCGTCCGGTTGCGTTGCTGGAGCAGCTAGGAAAACATCATGCTCTTCGTTGGAGAAGAGGGGTACAGCGGGTCGTTCCTCGTGGAGGACGTCCCATACAACTTTCATGCATTCAAAACGAGAATGACGGTGCTTGTTGACCTTTATCACAAAGATCTCTTCGCCTGGCGGGGCCAGAGAGTTGGTTTGGAGAATGCTGACGAATCTCCGATTGGAGACTGGGGGTTTATGTGCCCGCATCATGGCGATGTTCAGTGTTTCTTTCCAATCTGTCTCCAAGTGTTGGAAACACAGTTGAACTTGATGTATCGGGCGCTTCGAGTGCACTTTGCTCGAGTACGTTTACATAGTTAGCATCTCCAGGACTACGAGGGATTTTGATGAGATTTGCCCCGATAGTCCCTTGGTTGATTCGAAGGAGGTAACCCCGGTGCCTGAGTGCGGACACGCTTGGCTACTGTCTCGGCTTCATTCCCTATGAGGAAACTATCCCCTCGGATGACTTCGAGATCTCCCTGCCGGTTAATGAACTTAACACACTGATGGAGAGTGGAAGCTATGGCTTTCATGTGGTGTAGCAGGCGTCCCAAAAGAGTTTGTGAACTCGGATGGAATGTCCATCACATGGAATTTTGATGGCACCATTTGGGTTTCGAACCAGAGTTCCAGAGTCACCGTCCCCAGGATGGGACGAGACGAGCTTTCGTAGGCCTTGATAGTCCGAGTAGACGGAATCAGGTGGCTTTCATTGATGCGGAGGGCTCACATCATGCTGAGAGGGAGAACATTAGCGGCTGACCCGTTGTCTACCAATACTCCGGGGAGTGATATGGTGTTGAGCTTGAGAGTGATGTACAGGGCTTCGTTGTGCCCCGAGGCGTCTCTCAGTAAGTCTTCATCACAGAACGTGATCATACTGCCATACAGACGGGAGTCGTAGATCTCGTCTCTATCCGTAGAAGGAGAGTCATCCAGCCATCCGTTTCCTGTCTTCCTCTTGCGAGGTAAAGCCTTTGCTGGAACCTCGGGATTGTGTTGAGGCTGTTTGTGGCGGTTGCCGCCCTTGGTTAGCACATTGATCGAGTGCGAGTGCCAAGCTGACTTTGATCTTCCTTTACCGGTCCGAGCTCGAAAGCTGGACAAATTGAATCTTGGGCGATCCCGCGGGGGGATTAGGCTTCTGAGCGTAGGATTACCAAGATACGAGGTATTCCGGTGTCCAGTGTCAGATTCTGGTTTCGGCGGGACTTTTCGGCTTTCCCATTTGTTTGCTCTAAAGGCTGCATGGCCTGGAGGCAAGGAGGGGGCTGGAGTACGGTACGTAGTAGTCGAACCTCCCGGAAGGTACTCAGTGTACCTACTGCTTGGTGTCCCCAACTTCGTATCTTTCTCTCGATTCTTTGTTGAGAGGACTTCTTCTTTTGTTTTCTCGGAGGATTGCTCCGGACCGTTTCTCGGGACTCGTACTCCAGGCGAGGCGGAGCGATCACAAACATTGTAGGCGATGTGGACATTAGAGGAGGATCCAGCTGAAAGAGGCGGAGAACCGGGTTCTGTGGCAATCTTCTTGGGCACCCACTCAATGGAATTCATGCTGTTATTGTTCGGAAAAGGATGTCCGGCTGTATTGGGCCCACGGGGCGCTCCAACTTGCCTTCTTCTATCAAGTTACGGATTTCGTATCGTAACCCCAAACGGTTGTCGGTGGTATGGCCGTGATAATGATGGAAGGCGCAGTATTTGCTCTTGTCCGCATTGGCTACGGGATTTTGGGTTTGTAATTGGCAACGGGTTTAAGGAGACCCTCCTTGATTAACCCTTCCGGCATCTTGCTCGGTGGCATGTCCAACTTGTCGAAGTGTACGGCGGTACTTACGAGTAGAATTGTTGCTTTGCGGGGCGGGTTTACGTTGCCCATTGTTGTCCACGATGGATGTAGTTGACGGACGTATCTTTCCCTTTGGCGGGGGCCGGTGCGGGATTGAATGCAAGCTGGCGAGCGGTATACGTATGGCGTGTGCGGTAGCCAACTTTTCCTTGAGATCCTTCTCGAGCGTGAGTCGGCATTGACCATGGCCGGAGATGCGGGAAGAAATGATGGCCGATGAGAGTTCTGATGGACGGTCTTAAGCCGGACTTGAAGATTTGCATCTGTTCATCTTTGGAGCGTGGCTCCATGATCTCGGAGATTTTCCCGCTCCACCTCTTGTAGAATTCCCCCCCCCTTTCATCCGCTTTACGCTCGGTGGTGATTAAGTCCTCATGACTTGTTTCCCACTCTAAGTTGGATCGGTACCGTTCCGGGAAGATGTTACTGATCGATCCCTGGTGTGGCGATCCGCGAGCTTGACCCTCGAAACCATCGTAGCAGCGAACTTTTGAGCGTATCTTTGGAAGTGGTCGGCCATTTCTTTGGAGGGTTGCTCCTTTTGGTCTCATGCCGAGAACGTAGGTATCGACGTGCGTTGGAGGACATTCGGTTCCATCGAATCGGTCCATCTCCGGCATTCGGAACTTGGCAGGGAGAGGCGTGACCATTCCGGATCTATGGATTTGAGCGTTTCTGCTTTGAGCTGCTCATGGTGGCTTTTCGGGTCTTTCATCTGCTCGACCATCCGAGGCTAAGGTTGGGTCCGGCGGTGGTGTGAGGCTCGGCGCCGGGTGCTACCACGTGAGCGATAGTGATTGGAGGTGGAAGGCTTGATATATGTGGATATATGGGAGCCTTTTACGAGCTGTATCGGGGTTTGTCCCCGGTGTTTAGGGATTCGTGTATAGGTAGGGGACGAACCGGGAGGGTATTGAGGAATATTGGCATCTGAGATGGTCAGCGGTGCGCTAGTGATATTGAGTGATAGGAGTAGCACTAGTGGCCAAAAATGACGAGGTTGCCACGAGAGGTGGCAACATGGAGCCTAGGTCATTTGTTTCCTTGATTCGAAGGCATCCGTAAGTTGGCGGGGGAGGAACTGGTTAAAGGTTTGGTGAGCTGGTTTCGGGGAATCGTCATCCTCGACCGGGACAAAGTACCGTCGGCGGGGATAGGCTGCTATACCTCGCTCATTCGGAAGTTGTACCACGAAATTCTGCGATCCTCTTTACGCCTCTTGTGGACCTCACAAGCCCGGATGGCTTCTTCCAAAGTCATATACATTACCGGTGGCGGGGGTCCTTCCCGTCCACGATTTCTCGGTGAGCTAGACATGTCGGAAATTCTGTGAGGCGAGGGAACCGAAGCTGTCGACGGCTAGTAACGGTGATTACGGCAAGGCGGCGGCCGGAAATCTGAACCACTTTCTGCTCGCTGCAGGGAACGAAAGGAAGGGTTTAGGCTTCGGAAAAGGGGATTTGGCTCAAGGTTTCGGGCTTGTACAATGTGCAGTTACCGATTAATGTTTACTTAAAGCGCGTTTTCTCAGAGTCCTAATCGGTTGGAAAAGAGCGGGTCTTCTTTTTCACAACTAATCCTAGAGCTCTAATCAGTGGATCTCGTCACTACGCTTATAAGCCCCTCGTTTCCATTGTAGATCATCTTTCTCAGGACGGACTATCGGCGAGGTCTGATAAGGCAAGCGAGTTCCACCGACAAAGAAAAAAATGAACTTAAGGCTAGCTGATCACGCAAACTTTCAACGTGTGTGACGCACGGGCCACAGTCGAAGTCAACGTCCTTAAGTTAAGGTGGGGATCGTGCCAAAATTTGGGCATGACCTCTCCTGACTCGCTTGTGCGAGAGACCTTAGCTTTTTGCGTTGGCCAAGTTGAGGCTGGCACAGTACATACGAAGAGGTTTGGTGACACGGTGTCATATTGAACCTTCGGGTATATTTTTCGGCGAGCTCCGCGTCAAAGTCAAGAAATTTGAAAGAGCGCGAGACTTCGGGTCAGGAACGACCTTTGGTCTCAAACTCTCGAGCTTGACTCGGAGCGGGGCCCGGCGTAAAAAACATATACTTAGGCTTTATGACACGAGCTAAGCCAAAAACCAACCGGGGTCTTGGACAAAGTGTGACACAAAGAGTGCATGGCTTACACGGGCTAGGATGGGATGTTTGGGACGACCCCGTGCGCCCGAAAGGTGTGCAGCGAGACCAATCGGAGTGCAGCGATAAGGCCATCCGGGTTAGGGGTTGTAGTGTGCAGTGTGCCGAGGCAGCAAGTGCACGTGAAGTGCGGTGTTCCGAGGCAGCAAGTGCGCGTAGTGTGCGGTCACTAAAATTCTTTTTCTGAGTAAAACAGAGATTTTTTCAGAATGTGTCTTAAAGAATTTATGATGCACAGTTCAAAAGACAGGATGAAAATCAAACATGAATGGGGATGCACAAACATGGTAAGATTTTGAAAAGTTGACAATGTAATGCCTTTCGAAAAAAAACCGTTCGAGGTTTAAAGGAACTCACACACACGAAAACGAGGAAGGGAAAACAAAAGTTTGACCCACGGAAGGCTTTTTAGAAAACAACGGTAGTTTTGAAAAAAGTATCTTTTCCCCAGCGGAGTTGCCAACTGAAATTACCCGAATTCGCGCGAGCGAAGGCGGTTGTCTTTCGCGGGGGGTTGGTGTCTGAGACCTCGCTTCATGGGAAGGAAAAATGAGGAGTCGCCACGCGGTTTTTGTATTTTGAGCCCAAACATTAAGAAACGGCTTTAGAAAATGGTGTCGTTTTTTATTGGTAGCAAAAACTTAGGAAAAAGCTTTGAAAATGGGGGATCATTTTTATTGGTAGCAAAAACGAGTAAAAAGCTTTTTTAGTACCATAGAATGTTAGGTTCGGAGGTCACGTTACGTTTCGGGTAGAGTATTACGAGATCGCCCGAAACGCCTCGCATGACGAGTCTTTCTACCTTTCTCGAAAACGTGTGTGTGTGTGTGTTTGTTTTGAAATGGGGGCTTGAATGACAAGCTTAATCTTGGTTTGAATGTCAAACGTTGATTATGTGACTTTGTTTGAAAAGACGAGCGTTTGAATGACAAACGTCGATTTTGAGTTGAAATGAGCGTTTGCGTGGCAAACGTCGATTTTGAGTTTGAAATGAGCGTTTGCGTGGCAAACATCGATTTTGAACCGTGCGAGTCATTGTTAACGATTTTTACGGGAAAAATGCGTATTAAATGATTTTGAGTGTCAAATGGCGGCTTTTAGTTTGAAGATGAGCGTTTGGAGGCCAAACGTCATGTTGCGCATTTTTGAAAGAGAGTTCGACGGACGAACTTCGGTTTTGAACCGGGCATTACATTGTTAACGATTTTTATGGGAAAAAAGCGTTTTAAATGATATGCGATCAACGAATCGGGTTGCGACTCGGACTTTGAAAAGTAAATACTATCACGATCCAAACGGGTCGGACTTGTAAATGACAGTATTTAAAGCAGTGTCAACGGAATCAAACGATCCGGAATCGTAAATGACGATCAACGAGGCCAATCGGCTTGGAATTGTAAATGACGATCAACGAGGCCAATCGGCTCGGATTTGTAAATGACAGAAATTAAATGACGATCAACGGATCGATCGATCCGGAATTGGTAAATGACAGAAAGTAAACGGAACGGGATCGAAATGCCGTTTTAACCCGTGATTACTTCTCTTACGGAAAGAGAAGAGGATCGAGGGGCTAAAACGTATCGGACCCCGTTAAACGGAGGCGTCTACATTTTGATAATGTTGTTCGAAATGGTTGTAGCGACTGGCGCGTAAACCGAGACGGAACGAGAGATTTAGAGAGAGGGAGTTATACCTATGGCTAGGGTCGATTCCTTTGGCTCGGAAGGTGTGTACGGGACATGGAAAGTAGTTCGAAAGGTTGTTTCGAAGTAGTAAGGGGTGTATTTGATCGAAATACGAAGGTTTCACGCGAATCGAGACAGAACGAAAGCTCGGAAGGGGTGAAAAACAGTTGGGCCGTGGGGTGTGGTGAATTTTGGGGTAAAAAAGTTCCTCTCTTTGGGTTTGACAGCCATTTCTATTTATAGGTGAAAAATGCAGTAGGAGTCCGGACGGACTTTGCCTGAATCCAGGGGGTTTTGTGGTATTTTGAGAATTTGAAGGACTTGCTGGCAATTTCAGAAAATGTGCACAGGAGTCAGCCGGACTTGGCTTGCAAATCAGGGGTATTTTGGTCTTTTGGCCTTGATTTGTGATTGAAGAGTGACTAGAGGGAGGTGGCATGGCTTCCACGTGCCCTATGAGTCACCAGCCATGTGGGAGTTCGTTCCCCGGTCCCGGTTTTGTCCGTTTTTTAAAATAACAGTACGGTAAATGTCCGAAATGCCCCCGGAAAGTGCATTTTTCAGGGAAAGCCATACTTTTACGTGAGATGACACGTGTTAAGTACGGTTCGACGTCGGGATGCACGGGGCAGTCCCGGGACGTCTCGTTGGCACGGCAACGAGGAGTTTAACGAGTTCCGGTTAACCTGAAGCGGGCCAGTTAACGGATTTCGGTTAACTTTCTGACGGATTTGGACGATCCGGATTTGGGTACTTACAATATGTGAAAAATATTTTATACGTATATTTTAATTTTTTCTTTAAACTAAATGATACCTGTAGGAGGAATATGAAAGTCATTATTTGGATCTACAACAACCTCCGATAGTATCATGTAATCATGTGCTACCCCTTCCCATCCAACTAGAACAAATGTGAAAATCATATTAAAACCACAGATGGCCAACACATTTTGGTAGTATTCATCTCTTTCCCTTCCTCTATATAGAGCTTGTTTTTCAACAGGAATAACAGCCGATATCAATGTTCCGTTAAAAGGACCGACTGCTCCTTGCATTTAACGAAATGTTAAGAAATATTCCCATATAATTTGTGATAGACGTATGTAAACGAATAAATAATTATGTACCTTGAAAATCCGTCGCAGTCTTTTTCCCAGGAATGTCTGGATTCAAATTATTTGACGCAGGTACAATAATTTATTTTGCAAACTCCATCATTGCATCCAACACCTCATGAAAATATAGGTGAATTGTTTGCAATGAATGTTGGAATCTATGTTTCACTACTACATAACGTTCGTTATTTCCTATAATCAATAGAAAAATAGTCATTTTCTCCTCGACAGTTATGTGCTTACTATTCTTTAACCACCCTTTTTATCAAAAATGTGCACATAAATGGATAAATGCATCTTTTGACATGCGTAATAATTCAATACATTGTCTATCCGTGCCTCCGAGTAACTCTATTGTGTAGTCATGTCCGGACATACATGATTTATTGCTTCATTTGTCTTGATCAAACATAATGAATATATATATATAAATGATCATTATGATTTTGAGTTGTTTAACCTGTACATGCATTCTCAAATAAATTAAGTTCAATAATAAAATTAACAAATATTAAAAAAAAAAAAAACATTTTATTGAACCATATGAAAGAAGGAAAGAAAGAAAGAAAGAAAAAAGTGAGAATCAGCATAAACATTAAACCCAAGTACATATCATAAAATTATTTTTAATATTACACACCACAAAAGATTGGTATAGACAAAAACCATAAACATTAAACTAAATATCATAAATTCATGTGTACGTATCATAAATCCATATTTAATAGTACACATTGCAAAAGATTGGTCAAGACAAAAACCAGAAAATGTGCTCGTCAATGTCTTGCAAAGCAAGTCGTCCTTTGAGGAGACCAAGCACATTGACGCCTCAAAATGATGTATATGGTTTAAGGCATTGGTCGCCCGTACTTCTTTTCTAGGACATGCAATTTAAACCTTGACTCGGGAGGGCCCTCATTCAGCATCCACTGAGCTAGAGGTCAAAGAGTGCTATCATTTCGTTTGACCTTGCCATGAGTGACCTGGCGATCTAATTTCCATATCATCCAACCTTCTCTTAAGGTTCAACAACTCCCTAGCATCCAAGTCAGGTCCTTCTCCCCTATGGTGAGAAATAAAGTTCGACTTCTGGCGCTCCTCCATTTGATGTAGCCTCCGAGAAGGTATTCGCTCCCTTTCGACTCTGGGAGGTGACCCCCCAATATCTCTTCTTGGAGGTGAGCGACCTCCAGCTGATGACGCACCCCTTACTCTGGGAGGCGATCTGCCCCTAGTTTTGTCGGCCTTCAACTGCCTCCTTTGGGCCGAGTCAGCTTCTTGTTCCCTGTTATTGTTTAGCATGTCTCGTAATTCGTACGATCAACTGAATTGTCTACCGGGTGAGGCCTTTCATTTCTCCCTTCATCCCTCGAGGGCCCGGGGCCTGTTCTTGGGTCGCTATGAGGTTTGTGATGGGGCTACCTTGTGGGATCTGTGGTCGTCCTTTCTAGGAGACTCTGGTAGCTCCAACAACTCATCATGTACCTCCAGCAAGCTCTGTAGGACCTTCGCACGCTCTAATAGATATTCCTTCCTACTAGGGTGAGAAACTGAGGGACCTGGTTGGTTGCCTACAGTTGTTCGACCCGTTTGGTGCTTCTTGTTTTGTTGAGCACCATTTGGGGTGATCATTGGCCTCTTTTCTCTCCTCTTGTCTTGGATTCCCACTCCATCTGCCACACTGTTGGAACGGGTAGGTCTCCTTTAATGGGTCCCAAAAGGAGGAGGAGGAAGGTGTGCCGTGAGGTTTCCTACGCCAACATCTGCCCCTAGGTTGTTTCTGCCGGCATTCTCATCGATTGGATCGCTTGAGGCAGTAGAAGTATGCCCGTCAGACACCATGTTTGTGAGTTTGCAAAGTTTCAAGGTCTAGTATTTTTCGCTTCCCGGCAATGGAACCAAACTGATGATACAGGAATCGTCCGGATCAACCTTAATCCAGCAATAGGTTGTAATCCAGCTACTAGGATTTGAAACCACGAACAAACGACTAGCCGGGATGGTATCCGGCTAATACCCTCCGACATGATGATGAGATGTAGTGTATGAGTTTATAGAAGCCGTATTGAAACAACATAAATCCCAAATATTCAAAATGACGTTACCTTTTTCTGTTGTGTATGGATTGATATTTATAGTGTTGTCATTGGATATTGATGAATCCCGTAAATCAAGAAGGGATTGTAGACGTGTAACCGTCCCCGATAATGTAGGAAGCGGTTACGTATGGCGACGTGGGTTTACGCATGTTTGGTTTGTTTGAGGTCGGCTGATTGATCGAGGTTGACCTGAATTCGTGCCTCGGCTAGGCAGAGATTGAATAAGGGATAGATCATGTATCAGACAAAGATAGGTCAAGACCAAGGAAGGTCGGACAATAAGCTTGGTCGACTGATCCAAAGGGAGGAGAGCACGTGCTTCAGTGAGGCTTTAATGGGCCTTTGGGCCAGCCCGTTGAGTCTGACCCGTCATTTTTATTCCGTTCTAATTGCATTTGCACAAATAGGACTATCCTTGTTGGTAGAGTGAGATCTAATTCCAAAGGTAATTAAAGGCTATGCATTTGAAGAAAGTTTATTGATCGCAACAAATCAATGTAACAACAAATTTGAAATTGTCAATGGCTTCACTGGAAAGGGATGTTACCGTAAATGTTACCCAACACCTTGGATAACACACTGACGGACAGCACACACACACCAAAATTAAATAGTTTGTAAAAACTTTGTGCAGCGAAAATAAATAACACAAGATATAATTTTCTCAAGTTATATAAATATATAACTTGAGTGTGCCTAGATGGCGAAGACTTTATAATCAATATAGAACAATTATAAAGTCGAAAGTTTCCTATAGCTAAAACAAAGATAATGCTCTATGGAACTAATGAGACAAAGCATGAATACTATCCTTAGCCAACACTCTCTTAAACACTCGGTGTTTAAACTAGAATCACAAGGGAGGAAGGATTATGCGAACCAAAGAAACTTTGTCTTTCTTGTGCTAAGGTGTGTGTGTTTGATATTTGATAAATGAATCACACTAGCCTATTTATAGCTTTCAATTGCCTTGGAGGCTACTCCAAAATAACAGCCCTTCTTGTTAAAATCGTGTGAGAGGAGTGGAGATAATTCTTGGCTTGATTTCCTCTTTACACGCCAACTCCTCCTCAAATGTAGCAACCGAAACTTGATGCCCAAGTTCTTGCTTTATCACCTTGTACTCTCTTGCTTTCTTGACATTGTACTCCTCTAATAATCAGCAACAACCCACAAGACTTGGTTTTCCCACGTTTTTGCTTCTTCATCAACAAATGTGGACCAAGTAAAAGTTACACATAAATCTCCTATTTATGTAGAACTTATCTTCAACCTTATTCCATGTCTTTAGCTAATATTCCAATCATGTATTAACCTGAAATATAGACCAACAAACACATATATCTTGCAAATAATATTAGACATTAGGATATAAAATAATATGAAAAGAATTATTAAATTACAAATCATTTCAGTTCAAGTAACATCCAACTGCCAGTGATTGATAGCACCAGTGATAACACCTACCGTCTGTACTAACAAAATTGATGGTTGTTGTAGTTCCAAATGCTATTCCCCATGATCTATAGTGGACTGGTCTGGTCTGATCCATCTAATAGCTACCTTCGGAAAAAAAAAAAAAAATGCAATGTCAATTCTACAATATCAATATGACGGAATTGATGTTGTGCTACATAGTCAGTTAGTTAATTAGCAATAAACCACTTAATTGGTATATATATGATGGTCTGAATTTGTGACCCAAACAAATTCATACCAACTTTCAAAACTTTGATATGTTGTAGAGTTTTACGTGAATTTATATTGAAAAAAATGACTTGCAATATGTATAAATTGCTATGTAACAAAATCAGTGAGTAATTCCTTGATCCTACCAGCAGTGCAGTTAAATGTAAATATTTACACCCTCATAATTAGCAATGTAGTTGTATAAATACTGAAGCATTCTGATGAATTAAGTACAACCTTCTGCACATTTTTAATTCCATTATAATAAGTAACTCACAATCTTTATGCACTAATATTTCTTATACAACAACATCATAACACAATTTTATCACTGGTATATTGATATGCAAGTGTAATGAAGGTAACTGTCCCTCCCATGAGTTAGAATGCAATATTGCCGCAATTTTAGTATTACCAAGGGGACTGATTACTCTTGTACTGGGGGCAACACAAAATCTTGAAGAGCTATAAGCTTTGCCATGCCTCCGTACTCTTCTGGCAGTGCCTCTTCTCCAATTGCTCTACTGAACTCCTTCCGCTCATCTTCATTGCTTATAATCACAATCTACATTTACAATTATCTGAGTCAATGTTTAACACACAATCTGCATTTACATTTATCTAAGTCAATCTTTAACACGGGAAGGACACAGATTTTCAAGTACAAAGCATAAAAATATTCATAGGAAATATAGTGCTTTTTTTTTTCTTTAAACATAATCCATGCTTTTTGAGTTGCGTGCAGGGGCTCAAGGTTCAAGGCTAGTTTTGCTCACAGTAGATAAAGAAGAGGAATTTACTTAACTCGCCATAAACTTGTGAGCTTTTTTAGTTGAGAGTTATTATATACTCCCTTCGTCCCATAGTAATATGAAAAAGACCCCTTTTGGTCGTCCCAAAGTAATCAGCAAAGTCCCAAAGTAATCAGCAAAGTCCCAAAATGGAAATGGGACCCACTTGTCATACTCACAACAATTACCCACTTCACTTTCTCTCTCCTATCCAACCATCTATACTCACAACCCATCACCTTTTTCATCTTTCTCCTTAATTCTTGATCCAAACCAATTTGGGACAGAGGGAGTACATTATAGTACATTGATATACAAGAGAGACTGTTTTTTAGTTGAGTGTTATTATTCTTAGAATTAGAATTGGGTCAGAACTAATAGAGAGAGGTCTATGTTTAGTTCTTTATGAGATGTGGGGTATTTGTCTAACAATTAAATACTTCCATTTCAACTGTAATCCCGTTTAGAAAAGTCGAACCTCCTAGGGATACACGTTATTGCCCTTAAGGAAATAACGCTTGACTTTTTTTTTGGCGGGGGTGGGGGGCAGACCGTCTCAATAATTATAGAGGCCCTGTTCTAAATATAAATATTGAGGCCCTAAATACTTAAAAATTTTAGCCCAACCAACAACCAAGTAGGAAAAAAGAAAAAAGAGTACAACATAAATGTAGTGCACAAGAATCGAACTCAAGCCATTTGGTTTTCGACAGCCATCATGTCCACCAGTATGAGTATATCCCTTTTGTAATAAGTTCGGCATCTATAATATATATACTGAACTTAAAAATTTTGGGGCCCTTAAAATTTTTGGGCCGTGTGCAATTGGGCTGCTTACACATGCTTAAAACCGGGCCTGGGGGGGGGGAGGTAGAGGAGGGACAGTTTAGAATTACATGTATGTGGTGAGCATAGTTATAGTAGACAAGGATCTTTATATGTGCAGCAAAAATATGCGCACTTCAACGGAAGCAGAGCGAGTAGTTGTAGCATACCTTCTCTAGGGTTGCTTTCTCAAGGAAGCGAGAAACCATCCTCCAAACACTCACAAAAAACCATGGCATGTTTAGTATGTAAAGCTTTGCTAAGCGCTCTGGGTAGTACGCCTACAAAAAGTGGACCAAAATAGAGAATACATATATAAATAGATCAGATAAATATGGTTAAGTGTATTCTCCAAAATGCAGGGCGGAAGAGTTTGTGGAATGTCACATAAGAGTTTTTACAGCAGACATGGTACCCAAAAGAACTGCTGAAAGACTGCATGCTGTATCAAATCATAGCAGATTCAATATTGATTTATAAATTCATCTCACATTTTTAGCAAAATGATAAGAAATCACATGTCTATTTTAAAAAGTATCATCCAAAGTTAGAATGTACTCCCCATGTCAATAATAAGTGTCACATTTGACATTTCAACGTTTCTAAGGAATGTGCTTCACTTATTTGTACATTGCTTGTACTATGGTAACAATGCACGAAGACTTTCATTATTTATAAATGCGACATTATTTTGGGACGGACCCATTATGGGACGGAGGGAGTAAAAAATACATTGTGGCCCTTAAAATACTGAATACTTGGAGATATTTCAACGTTTCTAAGGAATGTGTTCCTTTGGTGATCATAAGGTCACGGGTTCGAACCTTGGCGAACAGCCTCTTGGCAATTGTCAGGGAAAGGCTCTGGCAAATGGTTCTCTCTCCCAACCCCCGCAAGGCGGGGAGCGCTTGGCGCACCGGGGTTTGCCCTTTACTGATGTTCCAAATATGCAGGGTAAGGCTTGCCTACATTTCACCCTTGTGGTGGGGACCCTCGCTATGTGTGGATGCTTCATGCACCGGGCTGCCCCTTACCGGTGTTCCAAATAACGGGTTTCCAAAACAGGTTTGGATTCCTGGCCATTGATTTTCACTCCCCAAGTCTACTTTGAAGGAACTTGTATTCCTCTAGTGAAAAGCCTATTGCCATGTCGACAGCAGAATACTTGTACTCCCTCCGTCCAATACAACAACAACAAAGCCTTAGTCCCAAAATAATTTGGGGTCGGCTAATAACATGAATCATCATATGTCATCGTGTGAAAAGGTTGTTGGAAAAAAAAAATAAAAAAAATAAAATAATAATAATAATAATAATAATAATAATAATAATAATAATAATAAAATAAAAATGTAAAAATATAAAAAAATAATAAATAAATAAAAAATAAATAAAAAAATAATCAACCCCCCACATGGATTTTTGCCCTCCACTCCGGCCTCTTCAACACCATACTTTCATCCACTCCAAGTAAACTCGTATCATTTTCAATCACTCTAATCCAAGTTTGTTTGGGTCTTCCCCTACCCCTCGCCATTTTATCATTTCTCCACTGTTCCGGCCTCCTAATCGGTGCATCACTCAGTCTCCTTCTCACATGTCCAAACCACCTCAGACGATTTTCCCTCATTTTATCCTCAATGGGCGCAACTCCTACTTTACCTCTGATCACCTCATTCCCCACTCGATCCTTTCTTGTATGACCGCACATCCATCGAAGCATACGCATCTCCGCCACATTCATCTTATGCACGTGACACTGTTTCACGGCCCAACATTCGGTGCATGTAAGCATTCTTAGGCCTAATTGCCGTGCGGTAGAATTTTCCCTTTAATCTATTGGGCATGTCGCGATCACATAGAAACCCTGTGGCACTCTTCCACTTCAACCAACCTGCTTTAATCCTATGAGCCACATCACCATCTAATTCTCCATCCTTTTGGATAATGGATCCAAGATAGCGAAAAAACTCAGAAGCTTGGACAATCTTTTCATCAAATGTGACCGCCCCTGCCTCCCTACTTCCAACTCTGCTAAACTTACACTTCAAATATTCAGTCTTGCTTCTGCTTAGTCGAAAACCTCGAGATTCCAAAGTGTGTCTCCACAATTCCAATTTATTTTCAACACCCTCTTGTCTCATCAATCAGCACAATATCATCTGCGAACAACATACACCTTGGTATATCATCTTGGACTGACCTCGTCAATTCGTCCATTATCAAAGCAAAAAGAAAGGGGCTAAGTGCGGAACCTTGATGCACTCCAATCTTTATAGGGATCTCTTCAGTCTTCCCAACACTAGTCTGTACACAAGTACTAACTCCATTATACATGTCCTTGATAATATCAATATATTTCTTTGAAACACCCTTCTTTGTTAATGCCCACCAAAGTACCTCTCTTGGCACTTTATCATACGCCTTCTCCAAATCAATGAAAACCATATGCAAATCTTTCTTTTGATCCCGATATTTCTCCATGGTTTGTCTCATAAGATATATTGCCTTCATAGTCGATCTTCCCGGCATAAACCCAAATTGGTTATCCGAAATATCCACAATTTTTCTCAGCCTTTGTGCAATCACTCTTTCCCAAAGCTTCATAGTATGGCTCATTAGTTTGATCCCCCGATAGTTGGCACAATCTTGGACATCACCTTTGTTCTTATACAAAGGGATCAGAGTACTCTTCCGCCACTCCAATGACATTGTGTTAATTCTCCATATCTTGTTAAATAGCGTTGTTAACCAATCTATTCCCCTCTCCCCGAAACATCTCCAAACCTCAATTGGTATACCATCCGGTCCTACAGCTTTCTTCAATCTCATCTTTTTCATTGCCATTTCCACTAAAAAAAAAAAAAGTGAACTACCAAAATTATACCACTGACATGTTTGAATAGTCATTTGGTACATGCACAATTCTTAATTTCAGGATAATGATGGAAAGGAAAATAAATGACTAAAATGTTTGAATAGTCAAATAGGAACATCTTTATGGGACAGATGGAGTATGAACTTATCTACCTGTAAAAACTGAAAACCAGTGATCATCCCACGGGCATCAATGTTCTTGTAACTAATTTGTTGTAGATCAAGAATTGCAATCAGCTTCTCGTCTCCTATTTCTCTTCCTTCGAAAGAACTGCAATTAGCATATATCAATCCCTGTTAATCTGGAGGTTGTTCCACTTCTAATTTAATACGGCATTGATAACATTGGTAAATCTTTTTGGCCCAAGTTTGAGAATGAATGCAGTTCAGAATAGTGTCCTGCATTCAGACTAAAGTTTTGATGAAGTAGGAAAAATGATACTCCGTAAAGACAGTTTAACATCAAAGATAGGAGAGAAATGGGAGTCCATAAGTTTAGTGAGCAGGACAAGAACTATAGTGAGATAACTATAGGATAAAATGGAAAACGAGATAAGAAAGGAATGGAGTACTGCTAATAACTGGTGCTTGTGGAAAGAAATTTCTAATAAGATGGTCCTTTCCTTGGAAATAATTACACAACGATAAGCTAAAGTTTTCCATATATTTTCCCAGATTATATTCCAGTTTCGTTTATTTGTATTTCTTATATAATATTGTTCAAAAATGTTTTAATGGTGTTAGTTTCCTGTTTTAGCAACTTATACACATGATTACAGGAACATGACTGATTGCATAATGCGTATCTTTTGGGTAGCTTCCAAGTCAACTTAAGATCCTTGGCAGTGCTTTTGTCAAATTTCATATAGATGGACTGTCTATTAAGAGGAAATTAACCCAATAGAATTTGTTCTCTTGATGAATGAGTATTGACTTGGTACAAATTTCATTTAGCTTCATCAAGTCAACTTACAGAATTTTGTTTCTGATTTAGATGATCTGCGATATTTTAAGTCCAGCAACTATAAGTCCTCTCTCTCTCTCTCTCTCTCTCTCTCTCTCTCTCTCTCTCTCTCTCTATATATATATATATATATATATATATATATATATATATCTATATATCTATATATATGTATCTATATATCTATATATCTATATATATATATATATATGTGTATATATATATATATATATATATATATATACATGTATATATATATATACATGTATATATATATATACATGTATATATATATATACATGTATATATATATATACATGTATATATATATATACTCCCTCCGTCCCACTATAGTTGACACCCAAGGGGTGGGTTCAAAAACCAAGAAAAAAGAATAAAATAAAAAAAATGTGTGGTGAAAAATGAAGAGAGAGAATGAGTGGAATAAATAGTAGTGTTGGTTGAATAAATATGTGGTAGAAAATGAAGAGAGAGAATGAGTGGTGGGGTAGAGTGAATATAAAAATATAAAAACTTGGTTATTTTTGGAAGGTGTCAAGTATAGTGGGACGGCCCAAAATGGAAAGAAGTGTCAAGTATAGTGGGACGGAGGAGTATATATTTATATTTATATATATATATACACATATATATACAATATATACATACACACGCACACCAAATAATATGTTAAAAACAGCAAGAAAGTATTGACTTAGAACAAACAACAAAAGACATTTTATTAACATGTTAAACGTGTCAATCATTAGAACATACCCTGCGAGCGTTTTGTCAAGTACATGAACCACAAATCCTGCAAAGAAGAGACAAAACAAAACAGAGTTATGCATAAGACTTTCACAAACATTTCATAGAGAGGAAAAGTTCCGGCTACTCCGAAATTTGGAAGCTTTGATTCAAGCACTGCAATTCTTAATCTTGTGATACAATCTTGTCGGGTCATCTAGTCCAAACATGAAATGGCTAGTCTGATTTTAATGTTATGCCTTGCATATTTTCTAAAGTCCTTAGCATTGCCAAATAACACAAAAATCTAATTTCGACCTATTTTCCAATGTACTACTCCCTCTGTCCCTAAATGAATGTCCAAATTCAAGATATTTTCATCCCAAAATGAATGTCCTTTTTTGTAAAAAACTTTGTCCCTAAACGCTTTTTTACCATTTTTTTTTTGCTATTCATTTTATTATCATAAACCTAAATGTTTAGAAAGTGGATAACACAAATATTTGTATCATTCCCATTAAAATGTATAAAAAGCAGAGTGTCCGTTAAAATGAAATTTAGACATTCGTATAGGGATGGAGGGAGTAATAAACATGAGAAATTATCTTTTGTATGGATCATAGTTGGTTAATACTCAAATTAGATTGTGATAATGCACTTTTATACTAACTAATTATTTCTTTAAAAAGAGCTCTACATTTATGTGAATATACAAACTCAAAACACTAGAGGCTCTACGGTTGATCCATAAATTACACTCGAAAGTGTCCTACGGATCATGATTGATGACCTCTACAAAATTATTTTAAATGATCCTCTTAAGTAAAGTTTCACTGGTTGATTTGCCTATGAGCCAAAATTACATTTTAGTGCTAGCAAAAAAACAACTTTTTGTTTCTAAGAGTAAAGAGAACTAGAAAGCATCTCCAAGTAACATATAGCTAAGTGGAAAAGGAAAATCCTGCGGATAGTAGACCATTTTTCCAGGCAAGTATATTAACTTCCCTCAATATATGTGCAAGTGTCAATATTGATTAGAGGACTACACATATTTTATATTATAATTGGATAAAAAAGATAAGTCAAACGTCATTTACATCCACCATACTTTCAAGCGTGTTACACTTTTACCTTATTTATTTTTTTTAGCAAACTCCCATTGTAAATATGGCTTCCACCCACCCCAAAACTTAACGATGCATAAAACTGAGATGGATGTAACGAAGTAATAAGAACTAACATTTGTTAAATATTTAACAAATCTAAAACATAAATTAATGTATCTAACACAAACTCATTTCCACTTCTTCCCCCATCTCCCCCATGAATCTTCTCCCTCCACCTCCGGCCACTCTTCATGCACCATCGCCGGCCGACCACCATCTTTCCGCAACCTCCTAAACAAAACTGCCCCAACTCGAATTGCAATTGCCCATAAACTTTTACTTTCAAAAGATATTAGTTCTTGGGGTTCTAAAGTGGTCAACAAAGATGATGCCAATACGCTCAAAGGCAATAAAACATTATAGATTAATCTTTTTTTTTTTTTTTTGCTATAGACAATGCTCAGATGATTGATCGCAGAATAAGAATTGATACGGAAACTGAAGTACACAAAAGAAGTTAATACTTGACCATATAGTTACAATAGAAGTATCCATAAAATCGTTCCAAATCTCTAATCAGCCAACAAAAATATTTTCTAACAAAAGACACACAAGGGTCCATTTTCAAGAATCTAGGGATTTTAGTGTAATTTATTAAAACTTGTCCCTCTTTATGAAGAAAAAAATGCACTATTTTTTTGCCCCCTTTTGCTTAATAAAATTAATTTTGCCCCCTTTAAAAATATTTCTGGCTCCGCCACTGCTTGATATAGTCTCTCATTGAAATCTCATCGAAATATCAGATTGAGATACCTTGCTGAATCCAAATAATTGGATTTTCAGTATTATTGCCTTGATAAACAGCATTTCTGTCTTATACGCCAAAAGATAAGCAAAAGTATCTTATCACATACTCCCTCTGTCCCATAATAAGGTTCCTAGTTTGACTTTACACGGGAATTAAGAAAAAGTAAATGTTGTGAGTATGAAAAGTAAAGTAAGAGAGAGAATGTGGGTAGTGAGTTTTTGTTCTGAGAATGACAAATGAGTCTCATTGTCTATTTTAAGTAAAAAAACAACTAAAAACCTTAGTCTGGAACAAATCAAAAAGGAAAGTAATAACCATATCTGGGTCGGATTAACAAATAATGTATACCAACAACTTAGGAATCCAACTATTATTTAATTGATAAAAAACAAAAAGTTGATCTTTAGCAGAGTATAAAATAGTACATGCTCACTCCACTACCTTATTTTATGGCATTCCGTTATAAAGTTAACATCTCAGGGCCCACCAAACTGATAAATACGGACTAAATGAGAGCAGAATAAAGAAGTATTGTATCTAGATGCTTCATCATAACTGGTCCAAACCCATCTTTTTTTCTTTTTTTTTTAAATGACAATCACCGACCACTCATTCACAAACAATTAGACAAAAAATGATAAAGAAGGTTGTACACACAAATGATAAAATCAACACAGCATTTAGGAGAAACTTTGAGGGACTTGAGGTACTCCTTCACTAGAAAATTTGTTGCCTTTGACAAGTCAAACTTTGTAATGACTTAGCTTTACTAGTTTGTACCTTCATCAAATTGCACTATTTTTTTTTTTTCTCTTTTTTGAAATATGACTCTTTTCCGGGACGGATGAAAATGGAAAGTACCTCATTTTTGGGGATGGCCATGGTATCTCAACAAAGAAGATCCACTAATAGGACAATTACCATAGGTTAAGTGGCATCTTAAACACTTAATAACAAAAGCCAAAAAACAAAATTCTTATGAATGATTAATTTGAGGTTTTTAAGAAATTACTCTTGAATTGGGGCTGATCCTTGGCCGGGAAATGCTTACTAGCTTTCACAAGGAGTATAGGGTGCCCTTGTTTGGATAAACCTTGCAAATAAATCTTTCTAAATTCCAATTCATCAACCACTTCAGAATCAGGAATGAACCCTAAAGGAACAAAAGAAGCCCTCCATTTCTGCCATTGAACAAACATCTTGGCTGCTTTATTTGGGTCCATTGATCTCGCAATCAAGAACCTATTCAATGTAGGGTCTCCATACTTCTACAAAACAAGATCATAGTGTTAAATAAGATTGCATGAACAAAATAAAAATTGGGGGTAATTTAGGGGATTTTGAGCATGAAAAGTGAGTAACCTCAGTGGAAGATTCAAGCTTTTGTACTGATTTCTTCATCTGGGTAAGCTTAGTTTCTTGATTTTGGTCCATTATTGGGATGGAAAGTTTGTTTGACTGGATTTGAGAGATAAAAATGGATGGTTGGGGAGGGAAGATTGGGAGCTACAGTTAACTTGTGGGTTTCAAATTGTTTGACTTGGAAGTTGGTTTAGGTGTTGACATTTGACATGAGAAAATGGAAGGATGCGATGTAACGTGACGTGATGTGATGAAGAGAGGGGTTTAGAAAGGTTCGAATCGCATCGCAGGAATTAAATGCTTTAACTAATTGAATCCATTTTTGGCTTTTGACCTTAGATTACCCACAATGATTTCATCCCACTCTCCCATTTCATGTAACATTTTTTACACTTTTTGTTATCCACCTAATATTTTATCCAGGGGCGGAGCCAGGAATTGGCCGAGGGGGGGGCAAGATTACACGGGGGTTCGGTGGCAGCGCCTCCGAAAAAAAAATTCGGGTCGGACAAGTAAAAAATGAGTCGGATCCATGAAATACAATGTATTTTAGTTAACAAAAATGATAAAAGTAAATAATTCAAAGAACGATTGAAATAATGTTGAAGTATTTAACGCACACAATTTATCAAAATATATTACTCGTACAAAAAGAAAATCAAATTGCTTAATTAAAGCTTTGGGATAATAGGAAGAAAGACCAAAAACAAAAAAAATGGGAAAAGCCTAACTAATTAATTAAGATTGAAAAAATGTGAGGAAATTAGGAGAAAGAGAAAAACAAAACTGTTAAGAGAAAGAATAGCAAAGATGGAAGACAAATAAAATTAATTGAAATGTAGGTAGCAGGGTTCGAACATGGACCAAAGGCTTTAACTTTACTCCTTCTACCGCTGAACCACACCACTCATTGGTGTTAATCTTGAAGTTAATTATATATATACATATATAACAAAAATATGAGGGGGGCAAAAAAAAAATTTTTCCACTGCATTTCCGCCGCTGGGGGGGGGGCGAGTGCCCCCCCCCCGGCTCCGCCCCTGATTTTATCTATCCATTTCATTTACCCCCACTTCAATGACTAACTTAAATTAAATTTCAACTCCCTCCAACTCATCATTCTATTTCCCACTACTTTTATTTTATTTTATTTATATTCTTTATTTTTATGATTAGTAAAATAATAATTATTATTATTTATAATTAAAAAAATATTTCACACTTAATTAAAAAAATATTGCATCAATTTATAGGTAAAAAATATAATTATTTTTTTAAAATAAATGCTAAAATGAAGAAGGATAATTGAGAAATGAGTGTTGTTTTTTTTGTCCAAATCAAATGATACTTATATCAATTTATAGAGAAAAAAATGATGAAATTTGGTTAAAAAAATTATTATTATTAAAAATAAGAAAAATTACAATAAACTTAGCCCGCGACACAAGTAATGAAAGACAATAAAATTATTAAATCACAAATTTTCGAACTTTGTCCATATGTGCTTGACTAGATCCTTCTGCAATTGTTGATGAACTCTTGGATCACGCATTTTCGATCTAGTACGCACATGCTCTGCAAATGCAGGTGGTACCTCAGTCGACAATGGTTGTTGTGTACTAGACCCACTTGCCTCGGATTCATCATGATAGTCAAGCCAATTCTGAGAATATGTATCTCGTTCATCCTCAACAATCATATTATGTAATATTATACATGACCTCATGATGATAGCCAAGTCGTCTATCTCCCACAATCGAGCCGGTTCTCGAATGATTTTAAATCGAGCTTGGAGCACTCCAAATGCACGTTCTATATCCTTCCGACATCCCTCCTGATATTTTGCAAATAGCTTATCTTCATCACTTTGAGGAAGTCTAATTGATTTGACGAAAGTCGGATAAGAAGAGTAGATACCGTCAGCAAGATAATACGCCATATTATATTGACGTTGATTCACATAGAAATTAACTCGTGGAGCTTTTCCTTGTTCAACATCATCGAACAATGGCGAACGGTCCAGAACATTTATATCGTTCAATGTGCCCGGACATCCGAAAAAGGAATGCCAGATCCATAAATCATGAGTGGCAACTGCTTCAAGAATAACACTTGTGGTTCCCATATCACCTCTAGTAAATTGACCTTCCCAAGTAGTAGGACAATTTTTCCATTCCCAGTGCATGCAATCAACACTCCCGATCATCCCGGGAAACCCCCGCATCTCACTAACATGAAGTATTCTTTGCAGGTCATTTTCAGTTGGGGCTCTCAAGTACTCTTACTCATACAATTGAATGACCCCTTTGCAAAATCTACGTAACGTCTCCAATGCTGTAGTGCCTCCTATCTTTATGTATTCATCAATATGGTCGGCGGACATACCATATGCTAACATTCGCATCGTCGTGGTACATTTTGCTAATGGAGATAGG
The DNA here is from genome assembly GCA_022495995.1 of Adenophora triphylla var. japonica. Taxonomy (NCBI): domain Eukaryota; kingdom Viridiplantae; phylum Streptophyta; class Magnoliopsida; order Asterales; family Campanulaceae; genus Adenophora; species Adenophora triphylla. Next base: position 166,038 of record JAFEMH010003274.1, on the reverse strand, counting down.
CCTTCTTTGCCAGCAACATCGAATCTTTGTGTGAAGTAGTTGTCATGGTTTGATAGGTCCGTGACGATTCGAAGAAAGACATGTTTCTGCATCCGATATCGTCGGCGGAAGAAATTACTGTACCTAGCATTTTCAGCAAAGTAGTCGTCAACCAAACTCTTATTGTGAACAGCATGATATCTTTTGAAATATTGTCTTTTATTTTTCGGTGTTTGTTCCAAAAGTGGGTTGACGATAAAACTCTCCTCCCATTCAAGTTGCCTTTTGTAGCCTTCGACATCAAAAGGAACTCTGAATGGATCCATTGGTGTAGGAAGAAGGAAAGATTGAGAAATGAAGAAGGAAAGATTGAGAAATGAAGAAGGAAAGATTGAGATATGAAGAAGGATGATTGTTGTTGCAGTGAGTGTAAATTATTTATATAGTTGTATTCACGGAGGGGAATAGCTGTCACATTGAAAGTCACAATGAAAGTCCCATCATCACATGGATGGTTACAGAGAATCTATATCCTATCTTTATTTCTTTATTTTCAATTTTTTTGCAGAGAATCTTTATCATCACAATGAAAGTCCCATCATCACATGGCCATTTATTCACCTTCTCTGATTTGAAAAATCAAACATATCACACTTGATTAATATTTTTTTGCAATTAAATAATTAGATAAATAAATGACGATAATTATTATTAAACATAAGAAAATTTACAATAAAAGTAGAAAATAAACGTTATAGAAAATCTTTAGAATAGCTCGGCAGTTAATATTTCAAAAAGCTTTTGTTGTTGTTCATCGTGATGCTCCTTCTCACTTAACTTCATCCATATTTTCATCTTTTTCGCCCGAGCAATGTCTAGTTGAATTTTGTTTGCCGTCTCTTGTTGTGTGGAGATCTTGTCCAATCGTTCCCAATCGTTCTCTTTCATTTGTTGATAGCTTGTCCACCCTTCCTTTATCGGGCTCAATCCCTTATTTTTTTTCCCTTTCTCTTAGCTAAATCCCTTCCTATAGGACGAGGAATGGATCCAACTGAGATTGATTCACCTTCGTCACTTTCACGTGATCTCTTGGATCCACTGCTACTCTTGGATCCCATATTTCCTCCTACCATACTTGCATAACGTGGTTGCTCTCGGATAGAAAGCCACTCGTCCATCAAATTAAACGTGCCATTGCCTCCACTTGTATACAGTTCATGGGCTTTTGCCAGTACATTGGTCTCCGACCACCCGCTTTGTTGCATATGCTTAGCGTTGTCATAAGCCCCTATCCATTTCCCAACTTTTAGGCATATAGAAGCATGGCGATTTTTGCATGTACTTAGTGAACGGGGAGAGTCAAATGAGCCAAACTCATTACAGTATTCCGTAATCTTACCCCAAAATGCGTCGTATTTCTGATTATTTCCGACAACACTGTCTGTTCCAAATTTCATATACCCGCTAAGTAGCACTAAATTTTGTGCCGTCGTCCATTTAATGTTTTTTTTGCGCAACGGGGTTGAACATTCTTCACTTTGGGAGTAAGCCGATAGGTTCGCTCATGCTATCTGACCCATTTGTGTTGAATATTACGGAAATTCCACACCTTCAAAATTTCCAGAATTTTCATTTCTCATCCTTGGCATGTAAGGATTATTAGGATAATAATGGGGCGGAGGTGGTTGAAATTGCATAGGATAATATGGATTTCAATTTGGCACAGCTGAAGGCATCAGATTTGGGACAGCTGAAGCTGAAGGCATATGATTTGGGGGAAAAAAAGGAGTTGAAACATTTTGAGGACGAGGTTGGTTGGAAGATTGATTCTCTAAGTGAAAATCATTAGGATTGTAATTAAATGGGGAAAAATTGCTTGAATTTTGAGAGTTGAAAGGATTATTATTGGAATTCATTTCACTCAAAGGATGATTGGTGTAAGAAGAAGGGAAAATTGAGAAATGAAGAAGGAAAGATTGAGATATGAAAAAGGATGATTGTTGTTGCAGTGAGTGTAAATTATTTATAGAAACACTTTGCTTGGATGTATTCACGGAGGGGAAAGAAAGTCACAAATGAAAGTCAATGAAAGTCCCATCATCACATGGCCACTTTCTCTCTTCCCGACAAATTGAGAAAGAAACTTAATTTACTAGCTGACAAATTGAGATGTATTCACGGAGGGGAAAGAAAGTCACAATGAATTTTACTAGGTGATAATTCAGCTCAAATTGAAAACTAAGTGTTTTTTTTGTGTCCAAATCAAATGAAACTTATATCGATTTGTAGGGAAAAAAATGATGAATTTTGGTGAAAAAAAATTAAAAAAAAATTAATTTACTAGGTAATAATTCAGCCCAAATTGAAAACTAAGTGTTTTTTTTTGTGTCCAAATCAAATGAAACTTATATCGATTTGTAGGAAAAAAAATGATGAATTTTGGTGAAAAAAAATAAAAAAAATTAATTTACTAGGTAATAATTCAGCCCAAATTGAAAATTAAGTATTTTTTTGTGTCCAAATCAAATGAAACTTATATCGATTTGTAGGGAAAAAAATGATGAATTTTGGTGAAAAAAAAAATAATTAATTTACTAGGTAATAATTCAGCCCAATTGAAAACTAAGTGTTTTTTTTTTGTGTCCAAATCAAATGAAACTTATATCGATTTGTAGGGAAAAAAATGATGAATTTTGGTGAAAAAAAATTAAAAAAAAATTAATTTACTAGGTAATAATTCAGCCCAAATTGAAAACTAAGTGTTTTTTTTGTGTCCAAATAAAATGAAACTTATATCGATTTGTAGGGAAAAAAAATGATGAATTTTGGTGAAAAAAAATTAAAAAAAAAAATTAATTTACTAGGTAATAATTCAGCCCAAATTGAAAACTAAGTGTTTTTTTTGTGTCCAAATCAAATAAAACTTATATCAATTTGTCGGGAAAAAATGATGAATTTTGGTGAAAAATTTTTTTTTAAAAAAAAATTAATTTACTAGGTAATAATTCAGCCCAAATTGAAAACTAAGTGTTTTTTTTTGTGTCCAAATCAAATGAAACTTATATCAATTTGTAGGGAAAAAAATGATGAATTTTGGTGAATTTTTCTTTTTATTTTTAAATCATTTATTATGAGATAATTGAGTTTAAATAATTGGGTGAAAAAAATAATAAAGTGCAGACCAATGGGGTGCTGACACATGGCAGTTAAAAAAAAAATGGAAAAGGCCAACGCCACACGCGCCATCCCGGGCGGTGTGGCGCACTCTCCGAATTCGGGCCAATGGGGAGCTGACACATGGCAGATTAAAAAAAATAATAATAAAAAAAGGATTCAACCGGGATGAAAGTTTTCATCCCGTTAATTAATTCAACTCACTTTCATTCAGCCATTGGACTACCTCAGCTGACTGAAATCCCATTTCATCCCTGTTTCATTCTACCATTGTAGGTAGTCTTAGACCATCTACAGTAATTTCAACAACCTCATTTTTTCAACATCCTTTAAAATTTGACACATCAACTTCTCTCTCCTCCAACTAATTATTCAACACCCCATTCAATTTTTAACTCCTACAATAGTTTCAACACCCATATTTTTTCAACACCCTTCCAACTCATCATCCTATACTCATCACTTTTATTTTATTTTATATTCTTTATTTTATATTCTTTATTTTTTATTATTTATTTTTCAATATAATTTAGAAATTTATATTGAAAAAAAAGTATTTTTTTTTTCTGTGTCTAAATCAAATGAAACAAGACTCTATTTATAGAGAAAAAAAAATTATGAATTTTGGTGCAAAATTTTTTTTTTTAATTTTTTATATAAGATAATTGCTTTTGAAAATTGTGGATGAAATTTGAAAAAAAAGGAGACCAATCATAAAGCGACAAGTGGCATCTTCCGGAAAAAAGAAAAAAAAAAGGGGAATATGCAGCTCTCACGCGCCTAGGAAGGAGGTGTGTTGCACACACCTTTTTCAGACCAATAGAGATGTGACACATGGCAAAATGGGGCCCATTTTTATTTTTCAACAGGTGTTGATTTTTTTCAACAAAAATCAATTTTTCAACAGTTGAAAATTTTTTCATTTTGCCATTGTAGAGGTTTTAACTGTTGAAAAAAAAATTTCAACCGACCATTGCAAATGGTCTTAGAATTAGAATTAAAATCGTCAATTCGGGATAACGGAATGGACGGGACAAAACTATGATATCTCGCTTCTACACGAAATGGGATGGGACGTCATGAATTTTTCGCGGGCCTGAAATTCCCTGTCTCATTCCAAACCCTATTCGAGCCTCGAAATAATACGGGACAAGAAGACGCGATCACACTAGACGATCATGATAAAAGTTTATAACAAAATTAGAATAAATTATATTACTAATGAGTGAATAGGATAGAAATCGTACCTGAGTGTAACGGAGTCTCTGACCGGATGAGAACAGAAGAGGAGAAGAAGGAGTGGTCGCTGGCTCGCTGCTGTGATGGGAGAATACACGGATTTAATCTGAAAATAATCAGCTGCGTATCAACCAATACAACAAATTATTCTCAGTAATTTGCTTTATAGATGACAAACTTACACAGCCAAAATTAAAAACAAAAAAGTTCATGACTTTAGCAAGTTGCAAGTGAGATAAAACCATTTTAATTCATACCCTAGTTGCATGTGCGATAGAAAAATAAAAAATAGCAGGAAGAAATATTGGTTGTTATAGTAGTCGGAGGAATGGGTGCGGACGTGCGGTGATGTGAAGGATGGTTGGAGTCGGAGACTGCTGGCTCGCTGCTGTGAAAGAGAAGTAGAGAACGCCTACATGGGAAGGAAATTTAGGGATTTAGGTTTGTTGAAGGAGTGATCGCTGAGTCAGTGTATTCACGTTTTTTTCCTTTTTTTTTTTTGACTTTGGTCTAATCAGTCTTGGACTCTTGGTTTTAGGCTGGACTGGGTAATAAAAATAAAAAAAAAAGTAAAAAAAAAAATTAAAAATGCGGGACGTCCCGTCCCATCCCAGTTTGTTCCGCCTCCCAAATGAGATGTCCCGAATAGGCCCGCTTTTATACGAGATTAGAATATATTATTTCATCTCATTTGTATGGCGGAACGAGACACTCCCAAATTGACGGCTCTACTTAGAATGTCCTTTTGGGATATTCTTCTAAAAAATAGAGCTTCCTCCTTCACATTAAAAAAAAAACAAAACAAACTATTCCCTCTGTCTCAAAATGGGTGTCCATTTAAAATTCAAATGTCATTTGAAAAGACTGATTTTTAATTAAAAAAAATATTATAAACATTGCTATTCACTTTCAAAAGTTTTGCAAAAAAATAATTAACTATTTAAAAAAAATGATTTAGAGACAAAGTTATTTAAATGTAAAGTTTCAAAAGGTAATTCATTTTTGAACAAAAAAACATTCAATTTGGAATGAAGGGAGTGTTATGATCGATGTCCCACGAGAGAAATCGCAATAGGAAAAACCAAAAAGTAAGCATCGTATAAAAAGTAAGCATCCATACGAAATAAAGAAAAGACACAAAATATTTGTGATTAGCTTATAACATATTACACCACAAAACAATATTATAATTTCTTCATTATAACAAAAATAAAAACTCTCCCTTTTAATACTCTTGAATATCCTCCCTAATGCAAAAGTTTACAATTTTTCGATTTAAATTGTAGGTCATGCTAAAACTCTTTACCTTACAACACTCTCACTTTGTTGCAGGATAACAATCTCTTCCAAGATTCCTATTTATAGATGATAAGAGAACTTAAAGATTGATAACAAATTAATAAACTACTTATCCACTTCAATGATAAGTATAGTTAAAAGAATATTCTCATTGAAAAATTAAGAAACTCAAATACATATTCAGGAATCCTTTCAAAAGTCTTTAGAATTTTAATTGAATCTTAACAATTCCTCCCTCAAATTGATTCCCAAATATCTCAACACGGTCAAATAACCTGACCTTCTTATTTGACTCGTCACTCTCAATTGTGCGTGCTCGCACTGCTTGACCATTTAAATAGTAAAGGTTGCTACTCTCATTTTTCTTTCCCCTTAACATCAAATGTCTCCCCTTGTACATATTACACCACCTTGATGTGCCAACAAACTTGTACCCACGAAATGTCAATACTCCAAGTGAAATTACATTTGCAGTTGCACCAGGAACATACCTCACATTCAAAGCGGTCTTCACAATCTCATTATAAAGCTTGAAACGTACACTCCCAACATCTTCGGTCTTTAGCTTTTGATTGTTCACCACTTTAATCTCTCAAAGTTGTCCTCCCCATTGCAATGAGTCAAACATGTCTCGATCACTGCATACATGGACTTAAGCAGTAGAATCTAATGCCCATTTAGAATTATTCTCTTTGCTTGAATCAGGACTAGCTAAAATCTCTACCATTAAAGCCGTATTATCATCACTTTCAACTAAATTGAAATATTCCTTATCAATTTTATTTTTTCCTTTAAAATTATGCATGCTCTTTAACTCTTCACGAAATTGCGGGCAACATATTTGCATATGACCAATCTCTCCACAATAGAAACACTCAATGGTACTCATGTTTCTTTCTCCTCTTGATTTAGACCCTGACTTCCCTTTTGTGCCTTCACGATTATAAATCCTCTCTCTTTGAGATCTTTATGCAACAAGCATTTTTTTCTCCATTTGAGAAGCTATCACTCCTTGTCATTCTTTCATTATCCCTCAACGGTTTAACAATATCATAAAGTGTTAAAATAGTCCTACCTGTCAACATTGTCTGCACAAATGGCTTGTAGGACTTGGGCAATGAAGCCAATAATAATAAAACTTGTTCCTCATCTTTAATTGACTCTTAAACATTAGACAACTGACATACTAATTGACTAAAATAATTTATATGGTCATGCAAATTACCCACTTCATCAAACTTCAAACAATAGAAATCCATCTTTAAGAACAAACAATTTGTCAAAGATTTTGATACATAAATACTTATAAGATTCTCTCAAATATACCTAGATGTTGTCTCCTTAAAAATACTATATTTAATTTCAAGAGCAAGTGTTAACATTATCCTGCTCGAAACCCTTTTCTGAATTTTTGCCCAATCTGCGTCTTTCTTTCCCTTCGACTCCTCTTATAAAGCTACATTAAGACCTTGTTGAACCAACACTTCTTGTATTATCATTTTCCATTCTGTGAAATCCATTTTCCGTCAAGAGTCAGAACTTGATATTTTGATTTCGCGCAATTCATATTCCGTAAAATATGAATTTCTTCAAAACTGCAGCTGTTGTTCGACTTTTGTTCCCAGTGCTAAGGAACTCAGAATCTGATCTCCATCGTTTAGATTAAAGATCTATGAGCCCGCAAGTTACAAAGAAATATCAACACAATTCAACGGTGAACAACCATGCTATGCTAATTTCACTACTGATGTGCTGAAAAATTCGAACAAAAAAATCTGCAACCTTCTTTCTTCGATTTTGGCTCTCCTTTATTGATACGAATTCTCCTCTTTCACCAAGCTCTTGATACCACTTGTTATGATCGATCCCCCACAAGAGAAATTGGAATAAGACAAACCAAAACGTAAGCACCCACACGAAACAAAGAAAAGACACACAATATTACGTAATTCGGCTTAAAGTCTATTACACCACCAAACAATATTATAATTAATTCAATATTACAAGAATAGAGACTCCCCTCTCAATACTCTTGAATATCCTCCCTAATTTATAAGCTTACAATTTCTCTCTCTAAATTGTAGGCTATCCTAACACTCTATACCTTACAACACTCTCACTTTGTTGTAGGATAACAACCTCTTCCAATACTCTCCTATGTATAGATCATGATAAGAGAACTTGAATATTGATCAACCAATTAATGAACTACTTATCTACTTTAATGAAAAGACTAGTTTAAAGTTATCCACTTTAATGAAAAGACTAGTTTAAAGAATAATCTCATTGAAAAACCAAGAGACTCGAGAAAAGTCTTTGAAAATGTTAATTGAATCTCAACAAAAAATATAAGTTAAGAAAAAGTATGAAAAGTGTGGTCAGAATTGTTAATGGGTGGCAAGTAATAAGTAGAGTTATTGTAAATATTGAACAGTATAAACCGAGATACGAACATGGGCTTGCCCGAGTTGGGCCCAAAGGGATTGGGCCAAACACAATCCAGTAAATACAAGTATCAATGCTCAAGTAACAGGGCCGAGGTACCTTCCTCGTATGCCGAGGAGCATCTCCTCGGCCATACGTCAACAACGGGCTCATCATACTCCGAGACATCACAAGTGACGAGGAGAGAAAAGTTCTTACCTCGACATATTATCAAATGACGAGGAGACAGAATCATTCATCCCGACATATTCACATGTCGGCTAACCATCAAATGACGAGAAAGCAGAATCATTCATCTCGACTTACTTGCCAAAGCCGAGATAAGGAATTCATGCTCCTCGGCTTTCCGGCTAGCAGATCGTGCCATCCTATTCAAAAAAGGATTCAACAGTTATGATCCAATCAGGATTGTAACCACCTACACCAATTCAAGTCAAACAATGACTCCTTAGCAGCTATAATTCTCTTAGGATTATATCTTATCTCCTGACAAGTTCAATTCTACATGGATTCTATCAATCCATCCCTATAAATACAAGCCATATAGCTCATAATTTGGTACGTTACTTTTTACAATACAGAAACTCTGTCAATTTAGTTTCTCATACACAAACCTTGAACTTACTCTCACGCCGGAGGGCCTTTAGCCGGATCTGCCCCGGCTTAGTTTACGTGTTTTCTCTTATTTTCAGGCCTTGCAATCTCCGGAGCATCCGACGCTTGGATTTGAGCTGATTTGACGATTTTGGCATCATCAATTGGTTCCATTGCCGGGAAGATCGATTCAAACACCCTTTGTTTGGCCTGGAAAAAGCTCACATTGAAGGCTTGATTTTGCTTTGGATTTGTTCCAACTAAGGAAAATTACATTTGTTCCGTTCTTGCTCTGTACCAATTTCGCTGAAATCTGCACTTTTGCTGAAAGCATTTTGGCCGGAATTTTTGTGTTGGAAAAATCGCAATTTGCAGTTTATTAATTGTGGTCAAAATTTGCCCTAATTTTGGCCAGAAATTTGGATCTATTGGAAATTTTCACTTTTGGTAATTTGTTGTTGATTCGCAATGGACGGACAATTCACAAGTGTAACTGCTGAGGAAACCCAAGTGAATGGGGTTAACCAGGATGCCGAGGTACTACCTCCTCCTCCTCCTCTACCTCAGCCAGACGGCCCCCCTCCCCTCGCCATGACCCTTCGTTCCATGGGTCAGGCGAATGCCGAGGGAGAGTGAGCTAACCTTCCTTGTCCTACTCGCCCTCGTGGGAAACGAGTGGGAAGGAAGATTACAAAGAAGGTCGACGACGGCCAAGCGAAAGGTACTCAAACCGTTGACCGGCGCACTTTGCTGCATAAGCAAATGGAGACGTTGCAAAGGATGTATGAGACACAGGCTGCCCTATTGCAATTAGATCCTGATAATTCCATGGCTGAGTTCATGCTGCTGTCGATGGAAAACTCTCGTGGAAGGGAGCAAGGTGAGCGACGAGGTGAGCGACAAGGTCCTCCCCTCGAACCCGCTGAACAACCAAAGCAGGCCCTCCGAGAACCTACCCGTCCTCGGCATGACAATAAGAAGAAGGATCAGGTAGTTGACCTGAGAAGCCAGTTAACTCCCAGGGAAGAGGAAGTAAACTCACGGGACCTGAGAACGAGACTTAGTCTAACCAAGCGTATGTCACCCCCTCGCCTCGTCATGGCACCTCGTCGTCCCAGGTCTCCTCGACCACGTCGACCTCGCCCTGATTCTCCCCGTCCTCGTGCTCCTGAATTCGCACGGCCAAGGACACCTGAACCATACAGAATGATACTTGGTGGCCAAGAGTTGGGACCAAGACGTGATAAAGCACCATCTAAACGGCGTGACAGCCATCAAAATGACGGGGAGCACAGTAGGGTGAATGGTCATCCCAAGGATAAATCGACCCGTAGCTCCCATCGAAGCACCCGCTCTAGCAGCGACAAGGGAGTGGAAACCAAACAATGGGAACTGTTGAAACAAAGACTTGATGACATGGAGATGGAAAGGAAGTTGGATGATGATGACTTTGACTGGGCAACTCGTCCGTTCTCCCTGAGGATAACAGCTGCACCACCTAATCCTCACTTTAATGTCCCGAATTTTGAAAAATACAACAGAACCACTGACGCAAAAGACCATGTGCAAGGTTTTGAACAAACCATGAACCTCCTCACTGTAGCTGATGACATGCTCTGCAAAGCTTTCGCGAGCACCTTCTCCGGAACAGCCTTGACCTGGTTTCGTGAGCTGAAAAAAGGTTGCATCGATAGCTGGAGAGGCATGAGGAGAATGTTCTTGAATCACTTTGCCACCGCTGGAAGGAGAAAGATGAGATTGACCGATCTTGCCAATATCGAGCAAGGAAAGGGAGAAACCACCCTCAGTTACTACAACTGATTCCGCAATATGGCGGACCAGGTGGAAGAGAGCCTCACTGACAGGGAAGTCATAGTTTGTTTCAACTCTGGATTGAAATCTGGCCCCCTCATCTATGAACTCTTCGCCCGAGAACCTAAGTCCAAGTCTGAATTATACCATGTGGCATACGCCATTGCAATGGCCGAGGACAAGAGCAAGAAAAGGGGGTCCGACAAGGCGGAACCAGAGGCGATGGGCACTCGTCAGAATGACAATGGGAATGGCAAGGGACCCAAGGGGAAGAACAAAACAAGAAGTACCAAGAAACCTGAAGTGTTCACCCCTCTAACCAAACCCATCTCAGAAATCATGCAACTAGTAAATCTTCCACCCCCTCGTCCGCTGAGTGATAAACCAAAGTACCCTTGCGACACTTCCAAATACTGTGATTTCCACAAAGACAACGGGCACACCACTGATGGCTGTTGGGCCCTCAAGAAAATAATCCAAAAATGGGTTGACGAGGGAAAGCTAGACCGCTACATCATGAAAAAAGACAACAAGCAAAAGCGGAAGGAAGAGGAAAGTGAAGATGATGATGATAAAAGTGAGGACGGAGAACGTAGGCCTCCTAGAGCCAAATTACACGTGATCCGTGAAGAAGTTACCTCCACCAGAAAACTGAGGGACCAGATCCATGAACTAAGCAAGGTGTACCACGTGCCTGCTTGGATTCATAAGGCGGAAGAGGTCATCAGTTTTTCTCCCAATGAATTGGCAGGGAGCCGTGCTGCCCGAGAACAACCCTTGGTGATAAAGGGTAAGATTGATAATGTGGAATCGGAAAGATTACTTGTGGACACGGGGGCCTCCCGTGACATTCTGTACTATTCTGCTTTCCAACAGATGGGCTTGAAAGACACCATGCTGGAACCTTATCATGGAAGGCTGGAAGGATTCACCAACCATAAGGTTGGAGCTAAGGGAACTGTGGAGCTAGAATTTGAAATTGGTGAACATCCCTACAGATCCAAGGCTACTGTCAGTTTTGTAGTCATGGATTTGACAAGTGATTATCATGCCATCATAGGCATTCCAAGTCAAGCTAAACTTGGGTTGGTTGCCTCCCTTCCCCACCAACGAGTTAAGTTTCCCACTCACGCCGGAATTGGATGTGTGAGGGCGACCCTCAAAGACTTCTTGGAACATGTCGTCAGGAGCAGGAAGAAATCTAAAACCGTGGAGATAGATACCCCCGAAGAAAACATCAAGGTCTCTAAATCTCAAAAAACCACCGAAACTAGCTCTAGAATGAGCTATATCCGTGAGTTACTTGATGATGAGGAAGAGCCCATAGTCCTAGAAATTGCAGATGACCAAGGCACAGTTCCACCTGTATCATAGGAAGAGCCTATGGTCCAGGAAATTGCAGATGACCAAGGCATAGTTCCGTCCGTCTCCGGGGAAGATCCCATTCTCGTCAACGGCCAGAACTCGGGGTCCAACCATGACTTGAGGAAGGTTGATCTGCCCGACGTTGATGGGCTAATGGAGGAAGAAGGCCTCAACGTGAATGACAATGAAGGAAGAAGAATTAGAGAAATTATTATTGAATCTCTGGAATTTCGAGACGGTCCTGAAATGGAGCCTGTAGACGAGCTAGAAGAGGTAGTCATCAATCCTGACTATCCTGAACAAAAAATCAAACTCGGGGGCCAGCTATCTCCGGAAGTGAAAGAAAAAATCACCTCCCTCCTAAAAAGCAGTCTAGACATCTTTGCCTGGAAAGTAGAAGACATGAGGGGGATCAATGAAGAAATAGCACTCCACCGTTTAGAAGTTGATCCACTGGCAAAAACTATCTCGCAGACAAGGAGAAATTTTGCAAGAGACAAGGAGGAAGCTATCAAGCAAGAGGTGCAAAAGTTACTGAGCGCCGGAATAATTCGTGAAGTCAAGTACCCCGTTTGGTTGGCCAATGTAGTTATGGTGAAAAAGCAAAATGGGAAGTGGCGTATGTGTATAGACTCCACTGATTTGAACAAGGCCTGCCCCAAGGATAGCTATCCTCTCCCCAGAATTGACTAGTTGGTCGACTCCATTGCTGGACACCAGACACTCAGTTTCCTAGACGCCTATTCAGGCTACCATCAAATCAAAATGGCGGAAGAGGACATTGAAAAGACGGCCTTCCAAACACCTGGGGGAAACCACTGCTATATTATGATGCCCTTTGGGCTCAAAAATGCCGGTGCTACATACCAACACATGGTGAACAAGGTATTTGAAGCACAAATAGGTCGTAACATGGAGGCCTATATCGATGACATGGTCATAAAGACCAAGGAGGGCAGTCACGCTCCTGACCTGAAAGAGACAATAAATAACCTCCGAGCTAATAACATGAAGCTGAATCCAAGCAAGTGCGTATTTGGAGTAACGGCGGGAAAGTTCCTAGGCTTCATGGTATCGCAAAGGGGAATCGAGGCGAACCCCGAAAAAATCAAGGCATTGATTAATATGAAGGAACCTACCACCATCAAGGACGTTCAAAGGTTGAATGGAAGAATAGCGGCACTTGGAAGATTCATCGCCAAATCCGCCGAAAAGTCACTGCCCTTCTTCAAGGTATTGAAGGGTACCAAGAGATTCTCCTGGACTCCCGAATGCTCCAAGGTATTCCTCCGGTTGAAGGAGTACTTGGGTTCCCCTCCCTTGCTCAGCAGTTCGACTACCGGTGAGATGTTGTATGTCTTCCTAGGCCGCATTTGATCATGCGATCGCTTTGTCCTAGTAAGAAACGATGAAGGAACTCAGAAACCTGTGTACTACGTGTCAAAGGCATTATCCGACGTGGAAAGCAGATACTTTAATGTGGAGAAGATAGCGTACACGCTAGTTATTGCATCAAGGAAATTACGTGCCTATTTTTCTGCACATCCTATCACCGTGTACACGAACGAGCCACTGAAGAAGATATTACATAAGTTGGACGGCTCCGGACGTCTCCTTAATTGGTCCATCGCTCTTACGGAGTTTGATATCGCGTACTAACCAAGGAAGACCCTCCTGGCACAGCCTTTGGTTGACTTCATGGTTGAGACTGCCTTCATGGGTGAGCATCTCCCCACCTCCCGTAAGCAAAACATACCGGAGAAAGAAGAGTCTCCCATCGAACTTCCATCCAACTGTTGGATCTTGTATATGGATGGATCAACTACAAAGGAAAGAAGCGGAAATGGAGTTGTACTAGCAAACCCAGAAGGAGAATACACCATGCAAGACGCCATCCATTTCAAATTCCCTGCCTCTAACAATCAAGCGGAATATGAAGCTCTAATATTTGGTATTGAGTTGGCCTCCTTCTACGGAGCAACTAAGGTGGCGGCTTTCTGTGACTCCCAACTCGTTGTCAAACAAGTAAAGGGAGAGTATAACACCCAAGACCCCACCCTTGCCAAATATAGGGACCTTGTCCTAGGCATGACGAAGAAGATGGAATTTTTTGAACTCAAGCAAATAGGCAGGGAAGATAACCAAGTCGCAGACGTTCTATCTAAACTAGCAACCATGGATGTGTCTACATCTAAGACCAGTCCATATGTAGTTTATGCTGAGGAACCTGCGTATAAAAGATTACAAGTCATGCTCCTAGATGGAGAGGAGAGATGTTGGATCGATGACTACATTGAGTACATTGAGAAGGAGAAACTCCCAGAAGATGATGCTCAAGCTAAGCTTATCAAGAAGAGGTCCCCAAGGTTCGTTTTGATGAGCGGAGTCCTCTACCGAAGATCTTTCACGAAGCCCCTGCTAAGGTGTGTCTATCCCAAGGAAATTGAGAACCTCTTGGCAGAAGTACATGAAGGTGTTTGCGGCGGACACCCGGGGGCCAGAACCTTAGCTGACAAGATCATATCGCTAGGTTACTATTGGCCAAACCTAAGGGAGGACGCGCACGCCTATGTTAGAAAATGTGATAAGTGCCAAAGATTCTCTGACATTCCTAGACTACCGGCAGTTGAGCAAACACTTGTGATACCTACGTGGCCATTTGATATGTGGGGGATCGACATCATTGGACCCTTCCCTCCCGCCCGTGGTAATTGCAAGTACGTCATCGTAGCTGTTGATTATTTCTCCAAGTGGATAGAAGCAAAGGCATTGGCCAAGATAACGGAAGAGAACGCAATTAACTTCGTCCACGACTACATCTGGTGTCGATTTGGCCTCCCCCATACAATTGTTTCTGATCACGGACTCCAGTTCTCTACGGCATTTACAACAGAATTGGGAAGAGTCAAAGCCCGCCATGCAAAATCCTCAGTTAGCAGACCCCAAGGCAACAGTCAAGCAGAAGCTGCCAACAAACTGGTCCTAACAGCCCTTACCAAGAACCTTGAAGGACGCGAGGGTAGATAGTTGGACGAACTTCCCCTAGCCTTATGGGCTGTTCGCACAATCACCCGGGGGCCAACCGGGGAAACCCCATTCGCACTAACCTTCGGTTCTGAGGCTATGGCACCAGCTGAAATGGCCATCCCTACTGTGAGAAACTCCCATTATGATGAGCAAGTCAACAAGGTTAATAGGCTCCTAGACCTAGACCTGATAGATGAAAAACGACTAGCTGCACAGATGAGGATGGTGAACTACAAGCAAAGGACCAAGGCATATCATGATAAGAGGGTCATCAGAAGGGTATTCCAAGTAGGTGATTGGGTACTTAGGAAAATTGAAGCAACCGGTCGGAAAGCAGAACAAAACAAGCTCTCCCCAAATTGGGAAGGTCCCTATATCATCACACATGTCATTCGTGAAGGGACCTACAGATTGAAGACTAAGGAGGGGAAGGATCTCAAGCATCCATGACACTCCGACAATCTACGAAAATACTATCATTAGTCTAGTTTATTTTGTATTAGATTAGTTTCCCAATTTCAGTCTTTTACTTTCTAGTTTGATAGGATTGCAGTTCGATGTAATCACGCTTCATTTTTACGAAAGCAGTTTCTTTCAACATGCAAAGCAACTATCAACTCCTCACACAAACACCAGAAGACGAGGATCTTATCCCCGACTCTTCAAAACATACACCTTACGTCTTTACAAGGGTCCGCCTTGACTCAATGACTATAGGCTCCTAACAGCCAAAAGACCGAGGGTCCTCCTCGGCCTAATGGCTTACCTTACATCCTGACAAGGGTCCGCCTTGATTCCAGGATTACAAGTATCACAGTCAAGATCGAGGATCTCTCCTCAGCCTAATGACTTGCCTCACATCAAGACAAGGAAACACCTTGTCACTACGATTAAAAGGCATCATGTCTGAAACCTATGCACGAGTCATCTTCCGCGGCATAAGGAGACGAAAAAGAAGAAATCGCCTAACAGTCAAAGCCGAGGAAACCTTCCCCGGCCTATGCGACTTAGGAGTACAGTCAAAGCTGAGGAGTCCTTCCTCGGCCCAAGACTTGCTCAATAATCAGGGACGAGGGTATGCCCTCGACTCCCCTCCCTTCACAAAGTTTGGTGCTTATACATAACATATCAACAAACAAAACAATTCATTGAAACAACATGAATTAAAACAAGGACTGTTCATTGATATTTCATAAGAAAAGTACATGTCCTAACGGCTATTACAAGAAAAAAGGAAAAAAATCCTGAATCTACTTGCCATCATCAAAAGGCTTTTCAAGCCATTCCTCCGTGATAGTACCGGGGGGAGGAAGAACAGTTTGATCAGCTTGAGCCCTAGCTTCCTCGACGTTTCCTCCCTCGGCCTCGGCTCCCCCATCTTGGATGGCCTCCACCAAGGCCTGAAGGTTGCCATGAACAACTGATGGGGGCACCCACACTTCGCGGCCGGCTTGGGCGTCCACCTCAGCCATCACATCCATGTTATACTGAGAGAAGGGGATCAAGGGGTGAAGAGCCCTAGCTTCCTGGTGTGAATGTGTGCCCCAAATTTTTGTGTATTGGAAATTCACGCGAGTTTGAAGACATCCGGTTTAATTTGAAAAACGGAGTCGCCACGCCATTTTGATTACCTCAAAACTTTGAAAAAAAGGTTTTATGGGTTCGGAGGTTAAGTTACCCCTTGGGAAGAACGGATTGTCGTTCACCCAAGGTGCCTTGCCGGAGCAAGTCTCCCAAGATTTCATTAATTGTGCTTGCTTGCGTGCTTTCTTGTGTGCATGTGTTTGAAAATAGGGGGAGGGAATGTCCCAAGTCGTCTTCCGGACGTACAAACCATTTATTGGTTGTCGCTTGGGATTCCTTGGAATTTTATGTATTCGGGATTATGATCCCATCCTCATCTTGGACTTGTGATCATTGCATTTTTAACCTCGGGACTTTGCATGATCGAGAGAATGACTCTCTTTTATAGTCAAAGATGAGGTTCTTTAGAAAAGGAGGGTCCTTAGCCCATCAATCCTGCGCTATAAGACGGTCGAGCTCTTATAGATGCTTCATACTCGTCTTAAGTGATAATCGGAGATATAGGGTTCAAGGTTGTCCCTTTCTAAAGAGATTATGAAACCTTTAATGGAAGGAACGATGTAAAGATATGATCTTTTACACCGGTCCGTTCCAAGGTTACTAATGGGGACATGGGGGAATGCATGTAAAAATGACATTTTTAGTGAAAAGATGACATTTTTGGGTTGCAAAGGATGCATTTGGTTTAAAGAAGTGATCTTTATTTGCAAAGGATGCATAAAGACATGATTTTTATGCAAAGGATGCATTTTTATGAAGAAATTGGAATTTAAATATGCAAATGATGCATGAAGATTGCATTTTTAAGAAGCAAGGGATGCTAATTTAGGATAAAGATATGATCTTTAATGCAAAGGATGCTTGAAAAAGGATTTCATGTGCAAAGGATGCTTTTTATCATAAAGATTGGATTTTTATATGCAAAGGATGCATGAAGACGATATTTTTATGTAAAAATAGGGTTTTTAGGTGCAAAGGATGCACCCTTGATTCAAAAGATTACATCTTTAATGGCAAGGGATGCCTAATGCATGCAAAAAGGGGAAAGGGGGTATAAAGATATGATCTTTAACTATGAATGCCAAGTCCCAAGCAAAGATAATAACAATATATAAAATGCAATGAGCAATTAAATCATTTAGAGCAATTAGGATGCAAGTTTAGGGAGTGAGAGGTTACCAATGGTGGCCTCTTCTTCTTTGGGTGGAGCTAGGTGGAAGGACCAACTTCTAGATCTTCAAGGAGGAGGGAGGAGGCTTCTTGGCACCCTTCTTGGCTTCCTAACTTCGCATCATTCGCTTGAGTATAGTGTATTGTGTAGTGGTTGATGATCTTGTTGTTGTTGTTAAAAATGGGTAGAGGAGGGATCTATTTATAGGCAGTCTGAAAATAGCTAATGAAGCCGTGCGGCCAGAGACCCTTGGCTAATGCAGCCGTGCTGCATTATCCCTTGTGACTCAGCATGTTTCTAGAATCATGCAAGGTGGCAAATTCTAGAACATTTCCTAATTAAGAAAAACGTGTTTCTTAATTAGGAAGCTTCCCCTTCAGCCCTTAATTATTTTGGAACAGTTCCGGAATATTTCCGGAACACTAGGAAGGTCCGGGGAATTACCGGGAAACTTACCGAAATTGTCGGGAAATTTAACCGGAAGGCATGAGCGATTTGGGTACTTACGAAGCCCTCGGCAACGTCACTTGCGGGCGAGTGGGGTTGTCGATAGAAAGGATCCGATACGGCGAATGCCGAGACGGATTGAGAGACCGAGGTGGTCGAGTGGTGAACCTCACGGAAGGCTACCTACGTATTCCAAGTGGGAATCAAGCCGGGACGTAGTTCGGAATGGGGTCCGGCGAGGAATAGAGAAGAGAAAGCGGTCTCTTCTTTGGGGAAGTAGAAGAGAAAATGACCTAAGAGGTCAAGCAATTGATCCTGCGGGGATATGCTAGAAGTGACCGTGTGGTCAGATATCTAGACCTCTATGAGGGGTTACTTCATCACTGATGAGTGACGAAGAAACAGGGTGACCAAAGTGGTCGGATGGCTGGACCTTTTATGAAAGGCTACCTACGTATCCCGGAGGAATCAAGCCTTGATCGTAGTTCAAGCATCACTAGATAGTTAGGAACGATGTCTAGGATCCTTGAAGGTTTTGACAATTAATGGAGGTTGTCACCTGATTGACAATTGATGGAGGTTGTCACCTGATTGACAATTGATGGAGGTTGTCACTTGATTGACAATTAATGGAGGTTGTCACCTGATTGACAATTAATGGAGGTTGTCACCTGATTGACAATTAATGGAGGTTGTCACCTGATGAAACTAGAGCTTACGTCACTATCGAGGAGATAGAGGTAGCTAAAGTTTGGAAAACTTAGCATACTTCACTATTCGTGATAGAGGTAGCTTAAGTTTAGAAGAACTTGAGCGTACGTCACTATCTGTGATAGAGGTAGCTGAAGTTTAGAAGAACTTGAGCATACTTGACTATCTGTGATAGAGGTAGCTAAAGTTAGAAGAACTTAAGCATACTTCACTATTCGTGATAGAGGTAGCTAAAGTTTGGATAACTTGAGCGTACGTCACTATCTGTGATAGAGGTAGCTTAAGTTAGAAGAACTTGAGCATACTTCACTATTCGTGATAGAGGTAGCTTAAGTTTAGAGTTCTGACAATTCGGAGGTTGTCACCTAGCGTTATCCCGTTATAACGGAATTAACGGAGGCGACTGGGAAGGAAGCTTAATTGCTTAGGAGATAAGAGATATCTTCTGAAAAGGGTGTTATCTTAGTTAAAGGATAACGGGAATTGTAGGCCCAAGTGGAAAGTCCAGGGGAAAAATTGTAATTTTTGCTCAGAGCGAATGAGGCCGCCCAGCATGAGAGGGAGGAAAAAGAAGCCGTACGGCTTGGAGATTAATTTTTCCAGATTATTTAAAATCTGATTTGAACGGGCATTTGGCATTACTGCCGCCCAAGAACACGCCGAGGAAGAGAGAGAGAGGAGAGAAAATTCAAAAATCCTTCAATTCCTTTGCTTCCTTTGGTCGAGAATGGATCCGGAGGACAATCATATGCCGAGACAAGCTAGAAGAAACATCTCTGCGGCCGCTTAAAGGAGGAGGAAGGAACTCGTTCGAACGAAGAGGAAGCACGACTTTCTTACGCCTCCATCGGAGCTCTATCCGGGGAGAAGAGAGCACAAATCGACGAACCCGCGATCGGTTGGGGTAAGCATTCTTATTTGGCTCGATTCCGTCGATTTTGATTGAGTATTGATTGACTTAGGGCTTGACCCGAATTTTAAGAATTTTCTAGGATTTTCCTAGGATTTTTGAATGACTTTGAGACATTGATGAATAACCTATGAGGCTAAGAACATGCATGTGCAATTTATTTGACAAAAATAATGAGAATGACCCACTTTTTTCTCGATAATAAAGTAAGGATGATAATTGTCTAAAAGTGAGACGGAGTTCTTGCATGTGCTAGAACTAGGCCAAAATTTTGATTATCAATGAGAAAACAGGATTTTGGAAGATGAAAAGGATTCATGCATGCCACTTTGTTGGAAAATAATGCTTATGTGCTAAGAATTGTGAAAATTGTGATTTTGTGCTTTAGGAAAGCAATGGGGCTTGACATGACGTGTTTCAAGTGATGAAAAACGCTTTTTTGATGCAAAGGATGCTAGAAAAATTTTATGAATGATTTTCTTTTGAAAACATGTGTACTTTTTGAATATATGCATGCTTTTGAAAATGATGAAGGACTGACACAGTTCTTTTGCGTTCTTCCTACAGGAGAACAAATCCAGGGGACCTTCTGAGATAGCAGTCAGGCTTTGGCAGAGGATGCCAGATTTCGAGAAGAATGGGGCGAACCCCAAGGAGTTAGTGAGAGCTACCGGCCTAGATCTTTTCATTGAGGCTATCGGCAGGGGGATTCATATCACCTCTAAGAGCAAGGGCTTGGTCCAGGCCCTATCTGAGTTTTGGTGGGACACCACTCATAGCTTTCATCGAGGCCAGGGGAGAGGCGCGGTGACTCACGATGATTTCACAGCTATCACTGGCCTACAGTTCACTGGGAGGCCTGTGACTTGGAGGAACCATATCACGGCTGAGGAGTTCTGAGCTTTGGTCGGGTTTGAGTTGATTCCCAAGGGGCTTGGAATGGAGACGCGGAACGTCGAGGTGGCAGTCCAGAACTGCATACGGGATTTTGCCGTTAGTGAGGTGACTGCCCACCAGCTTGCTAGAGCTTTTGTGTGGTTGATGCTGTCGGTCACCATCTTCGCAAATTCTGGGACTCTGGCCATGACTAGCCTCCTTGACTCTTTGGAGGATGTAGATGGGATAGGGACGGTCTCTTGGGGAGAGGCCGGATTGGCGGAGCTCTATTTCTCTCTGGACATGTACAGCCGGAACAAAGCTGCTTCTATGGATTGCTTTTCATTTGCTCTTGAGGTAGTCCCTCTTCTCTTTCTCTTTTCTCTTCCTGTCTTGAGACTTTTATGAGAGAGAAATGACCCTTTTGATGTTTTGAACATGCAGGTCTGGTTCTGTGAGGTGATCAGGTTCTTTCCGTGGAACCAACAGAGTGATATCTGTTAGTGTTTGTGCCCTAGGCTTATAGTTTCTATAAACCTTTATGTATCGTCTTTGTCATTAATAAAAGAGAAATTTTATTTTGATTAATATATGTTTTGCATGTTTATTATATTAATCTGTGTCCCTAGTTATTTAGTGAAAGTTGGTAATGGATGAACATGGAAATGATCATATGCATGAAAATGCACATTACAACTTGTAAATAACTAGTATAAATGCTAATGGATAATCATATGATGATTATTTGCATAACGATGCACATTGGATTTATGGGTACTTGTTAGAGAACAAGTGACTGGACTTGACCCGTTTGAGATTTATGTTATGGTCAAAATGTCATAATTAAATCTCAAAATAGTAGTGTCATTAGAATCCTTAGACCTGAGATTATCATTGTCTTCCACTTGATGAACGTGTTGTTAGATGTAGTCTAAAGTTATCCTTAACCGGGTAGCAATAAGGGCTATGTTGGCATTGCGGGATTTCTGTAGGGAAGAATGATAAGTCAAGATGGGATTTGTCCCTCGTAAGAGAGATGTCGGCTTGGGCCCCTCGTAAGAATAGTGTTGATGAAATGTGTGGCCACACTCAAGGAACATGATAGAGATCATGGATACTTGGTTGATCAACATATTCGGAATCGAGAAAGCATTGAACAATGTAAGTTGATATTGACCATAACTTATGTTCAATATGACATCGTGTGACAAAGGGATTGTGACATTATTACTATTGTGGAAGCATGAACTCTTATGTTGTATTATTTGGGTAGACATAATGGCTTGCTAGAGTCCGCTTATGTCTTATGAGAATCGATGTGATCGGACTCATTGCCAACATAATACAATCCTATTGGGTCACACACACTTAGAATGTTTTGATTGAAACTAGAGGAAGAATGATTGAGAGTCTACGAGCGGCTACCTTTGTCGTGCGACATACTTAGCCGGTGGCTAAGTATACCGCGCGACATATTGAGCCACCGGGCGTGGGTGACGGCTTTGTTCTCCTAATTTGATTAGGAAACATATTCATGCTATTGTAGTATAAATATGAGAGGTCAACCCTAAAAGCCAGTAGAAATTTTTCAATAAAAATCACAATCAAAAGTCCTCTCAATATTCTTTCATAAGTTTTTGGAATCTAGCAATTCCCAATCCGAGAATCGTTCTCGACATTCATATTTGTGTGGATTACCAAGAGAGGGTCTTAATTTGTTCAAACAAATCAAAGACCTAGAGTTCAAATACGAAGATCCAAAGGAGTTGAAGATTCGAAGATTTGAAGATCAAAGTTTGTGATTACGAATCACATAATCATACGTTCGATAGATCAAAACCGGAAGCGATTAAGGTTGGTAAATCTATCTCGTAGGAATTCAATTTAATCGTATAGAACGGATCCTAGGCTCATGGGTTTTAAGTTATTAATGCTAAAATTCCGGCTAGCATGGATCCTTGAAACCCAACAGTGGTATCGAGCCCCGTTCGTATGGTTAGATTCGAATTGGCATGCTAGAAAGTTGTTACAAATTGTTTATAAATGTTCTAGGCTTGCGTTGAATGAATTAGATTTAATTGTTTATGTGAAACAATTTGCTAATCTATGTTAAATCGGTTTACGATTATGTTGAATTAAATCTGTTAAAAGGTTGTTTATAGGATTTAATTGCATATAATCTGAATTGTTTGAAATCTGGAAATCTGCTTGGCGGCCACCTATGTCGTGCGACATAATAGGCCACTTGAGGAAATACGGTTATCTGGCCGGTTATGTCACGCGACATAACTAGCCATGGCTGATTATGTCACGCGACATAATAAGCCGGATCTAGCGAGATCGGTTTGTTTAAATTTTACGCTAATCTATGATTATGTTAATAATACGAGATGTTTTATGTATTAATCTGGATGCTATAAATTTACGGAAATTAAGTTTATAGGTCTATACTAGATTAATTCATTATTTATGTATGCTTAATTAATTTAAATGTGTTTTTATTAATTATTGCGATGCATGAATTATTTGTTCTTAAGTGTTAAGAATTTTATTAGATGTTTAGTTGAAACATTGAATTGAGAATTCCTAAATGTTTAGTTGAAACATTAAATTTTGGTTTCTGATTGTTTATGAGAAACAAGTCAGTTTACGCAAAATTTGAAGGAATCTGATTGTTTATGAGAAACAAATCTGTTTATAAATCTATGCTAGAATTGTATAATAATTATATGCCTTAATTAATTAAAAGATGTTTATTTAATTGTTGCGTTGCATGATTATTATATGTTCTTATGCTCGCTTAATTAATTAAAAGATGTTTATTTAATTGTTGCGTTGCATGATTATTATATGTTCTTATGCTCGCTTAATTAATTAAAAGATGTTTATTAATTATTGCATTGCATGAAGAACTGTTATAATTCTAGAATGTTTTGAACATTGAATTATGGTTTACTAATTGTTTATGAGAAACAAGTTAGTGTCTGATTGTTTATGAAACAAGTCAGCTTTACAAATAGAATTATGTTGCAATCAAACTGATATTGTAGTTGTACATGTCTAGGAGAGTTACGTCTAAGGATTGGGTACTTAAGTAGTCCTTGTGGCTCACCGGTTTCACGGGAACTTACAGTGTACTTTACGATTATCTTTATTGATATGCTTATAATCTATTTTAAAGAACCTTCATTTAATGTTTAAGTTTTATGCCACCCCGAAAGTAAAACACTTGAGAAGTATTGGGATAGGTTGATGTAGTTTCGACTCAGTTGGGTACATCATTCTATTCTAGTATGGAGCAAGATGAGATAAGGGTTGATGCAGTTTCAACTTAGTTGGGTGCATCGTTCTATGTATCTCATACGTTTGAAATTGGTTAGACTTAATTGGTGCTTTCAAAAGAGTTTTGACCCAAGGCATAAGATGAGATTAAAACATGTTTTGACATATGATGTCTAAAATCTCATAAAGGATCTAAGAGTCACATATGATGTGATTGATAAATGTTATCTACCTAAATAACTTAATTTTGGGCATTGACTCGGTTAAACCAAAATTGAAGTGAAATATGGATCTTAGCCCATTATAATTATATGATACATGCTTGTATTTGAAGGTGTATAATTTAGTGGGAGTATTTGTGAAATACTATATTTGTCTCTTGAATGATAAATGTGTTTGGATACTTATATGTGTTCATATGTTGCATATCTTATTGTAGATCAAATGGCATTAAACAAAACTACATCATCTTTGCGATCCGTCATTGAAAAGGGCAAAGGTAAAGCAAGTGTTGCTAAGCCTAAGGCAAAGGTTGCCATTGCCAATGAGACTAAACC
This sequence comes from Adenophora triphylla var. japonica, assembly GCA_022495995.1. Taxonomy (NCBI): domain Eukaryota; kingdom Viridiplantae; phylum Streptophyta; class Magnoliopsida; order Asterales; family Campanulaceae; genus Adenophora; species Adenophora triphylla. The sequence continues at coordinate 141,566 of JAFEMH010003274.1, read as the reverse complement.
CAAAAGGTCTCAAAAGGATGCGGTTTACTTCCATGACAATGAGATTGATCATTGGAAGCAAAGCTGCAAGGCTAATAAGGAAGGTATGAAGAAGGGCAATATGATTGCTACTAATTCAAATATCTATGTTATAGATATTCTCCTTTCTACTTCTAGCTCTTGGGTATGTGATACTGGATGTGGATCCCACATTTGTCTAAATGTGCAAGGACTAAAAGATAGAAGGCTACTCAAACAAGGTGAAGTAGACCTACGTGTAGGGAATGGAGCAAGTGTTCTTTGCATTAGCCGTAGGGACTTATGAAGTCACTTTACCTAGTGGACTAATACTTGTTTTGAACAATTGTTATTATGTTCGGATTTGAGTAGAAATATTATTTCAGTTTCTTATTTGGACAAAGAAGGATTTAACTTTATTATTGCGAATAATAAGTTATCTATCTATTTAAATGATATGCTTTATGGTATTGCAAACTCATTTAATGGCCTTTATGTCCTAAATGTTGAGAAAGAAAATAATATTGAAAATATTTATAATGTGAGTAAGAAATCCAAACCAAATGATGTGAACAACACATTCATGTGGCATTGCCGGCTTGGTCACATAAATGAGAAACGCATTTCTAAACTCCATAAAGATGGATACTTAGACTCATGTGATTATGAATCATATGATGTTTGCGAATCTTGTTTATTGGGAAAAATGACCAAACCACCTTACACTAAGAGTAGTGAAAGGGCTAGTGACTTATTGGGTCTAATACATACCGATGTATGTGGACCAATGAGCAGCATTGCTAGGGGCGGATTTCGGTACTTCATTACGTTCACCGATGACTTATCTAGATATGGCTACGTCTATCTGATGAAGCACAAAAGTGAAGCGTTTGAGATATTTCGAATATTTCAAAATGAAGTACAAAATCAACTTGGCAAGACAATTAAAGCACTTCGATCCGATCGAGGTGGCGAATATTTGAGTCAAGAATTTGACCATCATCTCAAAAGCGTGGAATCGTTTGAGTTATCTCCACTGCGACACCACAATGGAATGGGGTGTCGGAGAGGAGAAATAGAACCTTGTTAGACATGGTTCGATCGATGATGAGTCAAGTTGACCTTCCTATATCCTTTTGGGGACATGCATTAGAGGCTGCAGCTTTCACACTAAACGAGTCCCTACTAAATCGGCTCCTAAATCACCATATGAGATGTGGTGGGGAAAGAAACCGAATATTTCTTTCATGAAGATTTGGGGTTGCGATGCTTATGTAAAGAGACTTGTCTCCGATAAGCTAGAACCAAAATCGACAAATGTGTCTTCGTGGGTTATCCTAAGGAAACAAAAGGATATCAATTTTACAACCGCACCGAGAACAAAGTGTTTGTTGCTCAATATGGTACCTTTCTTGAGAAACTTGAGTTTCTCAATAAGGGAACTAGTGGGAGTAAAATTGATCTTGAAGAAGTTCAAGAACCGAAGACAACATTGAGCCAAGGGTAGAGACGGAACCAAGTTCACAAGGAGTTGTGGAACCGGTTCAAGATACTCAAGTCCGTCGTCGATCGATAGGTTACGATCCGAGCCCGAGAGATATGGATTTCTTGTATCGGAAAGTAATGAAGTGGAAGTCATTGAGAATGACGAACCGACTTCCTATCAAGAGGCGATGTCCGCTCCGGATTCGGAAAAATGGCTTGGAGCCATGAAGTCCGAAATCCAATCCATGGATGATAATCAAGTTTGGAACTTGATTGATCCACCCGAAGGTGTAAAAACCATAGGGTGCAAGTGGGTTTTCAAGAAAAAGACCGACATGGATGGGAAGGTGCATACTTACAAAGCTAGGCTTGTAGCAAAGGGATATAGGCAAACTCATGGTATTGACTATGATGAAACCTTTTCGCTGTTGCGATGCTTAAGTCTATTAGAATTCGATTGCCATAGCCGCATATTATGACTATGAGATATGGCAAATGGATGTCAAAACAGCTTTTCTAAATGGGAAGTTACTTGAGGATGTGTATATGATACAACCCGAAGGTTTTGTCGATCCAAAGAATTCTAATAAAGTGTGCAAGTTGCAAAGGTCCATATATGGATTAAAGCAAGCTTCTAGGAGTTGGAATCTACGTTTTGATGAATCGGTCAAAGAGTTTGGTTTCATCAAAAACGAAGATGAACCTTGTGTATACAAGAAAATCAGTGGGAGCAAAGTGCTTTTCTAATACTATATGTCGATGATATCTTAATCATTGGAAATGATATTCCGCACTAGGTGTCAAGTCTTGGTTAGGAAAGTGTTTTTCAATGAAAGATATGGGTGAAGCCTCTTATATTCTTGGCATTAAGATCTATAGAGATAGATCTAGAAGGATGATTGGTTTGAGTCAAAGTACATATATTGACAAGGTCCTTAGAAGATTCAAGATGGAAAATTCTAAGAGAGGGAACTTGCCGATGGGTCATGGCGTAACTCTTAGCAAGAATCAATGTCCTAAGACTATTGATGAGCAAAAGAGAATGGCTGCGATTCCGTATGCTTCGGCAATAGGATCCATCATGTACGCCATGATATGCACTAGACCGGATGTCTCGTATGCTTTGAGCACCACGAGTCGATACCAATCTAATCCGGGCGAAAGCCATTGGATAGCGATCAAGACCATCCTAAAGTACTTACGAAGAACTAAGGATGCGTTCTTGGTTTTGGAGGAATGGAAGAAGATCTTGTTGTAAAAGGCTACACAGATGCTAGCTTCCAAACCGACAAAGATGACTTTAAGTCGCAATCGGGGTTTGTGTTTATGCTTAACGGAGGTGCGGTTTGTTGGAAGAGTTCCAAGCAAAGTACCACGGTGATTCTACAACCGAGGCCGAGTACATGCGGCATCCGATGCGGCTAAAGAGGCGGTTTGGATCAAGAAGTTCATTAGTGATTTGGAAGTTGTTCCAAGTATCACTAATCCGATAGAAACTTTACTTGTGACAACAATGGTGCCATTGCACAAGCAAAGGAACCAAGGTCACACCAAAGATCCAAACACATTCTTAGACGTTTCCATGTGATTCGAGAAATCATAGAAAGAGGAGATGTCAAGATATGCGAGTATCAACCGACGACAACATTAGCGATCCACTTACAAAGCCGCTAGCACAAGCGAAACATGATGGTCATGTTAGGTCCATGGGTATACGATACATGGGAGATTGGGCCTAGTGCAAGTGGGAGCTGTTAGTGTTTGTGCCCTAGGCTTATAGTTTCTATAAACCTTTATGTATCGTCGTTGTCATTAATAAAAGAGAAATTTTATTTTGATTAATATATGTTTTGCATGTTTATTATATTAATCTTGTGTCCCTAGTTATTTAGTGAAAGTTGGTAATGGATGAACATGGAAATGATCATATGCATGAGAATGCACATTACAACTTGTAAATAACTAGTATAAATGCTAATGGATAATCATATGATGATTATTTGCATAACGATGCACATTGGATTTATGGGTACTTGTTAGAGAACAAGTGGCTTGGACTTGACCGTTTGAGATTTATGTTATGGTCAAAATGTCATAATTAAATCTCAAAATAGTAGTGTCATTAGAATCCTTAGACACGAGATTATCATTGTCTTCCACTTGATGAACGTGTTGTTAGATGTAGTCTAAAGTTATCCTTAACCGGGTAGCAATAAGGGCTATGTTGGCATTGCGGGATTTCTGTAGGGAAGAATGATAAGTCAAGATGGGATTTGTCCCTCGTAAGAGAGATGTCGGCTTGGGCCCCTCGTAAGAATAGTGTTGATGAAATGTGTGGCCACACTCAAGGAACATGATAGAGATCATGGATACTTGGTTGATCAACATATTCGGAATCGAGAAAGCATTGAACAATGTAAGTTGATATTGACCATAACTTATGTTCAATATGACATCGTGTGACAAAGGGATTGTGACATTATTACTATTGTGGAAGCATGAACTCTTATGTTGTATTATTTGGGTAGACATAATGGCTTGCTAGAGTCCGCTTATGTCTTATGAGAATCGATGTGATCGGACTCATTGCCAACATAATACAATCCTATTGGGTCACACACACTTAGAATGTTTTGATTGAAACTAGAGGAAGAATGATTGAGAGTCTCTGAAACTGGCTACCTTTGTCGTGCGACATACTTAGCCAGTGGCTAAGTATACCGCGCGACATATTGAGCCACCAGGCGTGGGTGACAGCCTGTTCTCCTAATTTGATTAGGAAACATATTCATGCTATTGTAGTATAAATATGAGAGGGCTGTCAACCCTAAAAGCCAGCCGAAATTTTTCAATAAAAATCACAATCAAAAGTCCTCTCAATATTCTTTCATAAGTTTTTGGAATCTAGCAATTCCCAATCCGAGAATCGTTCTCGACATTCATATTTGTGTGGATTACCAAGAGAGGGTCTTAATTTGTTCAAACAAATCAAAGACCTAGAGTTCAAATCTGAAGATCCAAAGGAGTTGAAGATTCGAAGATTTGAAGATCAAAGTTTGTGATTACGAATCACATAATCATACGTTCGATAGATCAAAACCGGAAAGCGATTAAGGTTGGTAAATCTATCTCGTAGGAATTCAATTTAATCGTATAGAACGGATCCTAGGCTCATGGGTTTTAAGTTATTAATGCTAAAATTCCGCTGCGCATGGATCCTTGAAACCCAACAATATCACCATCTTTCCCGCTATGGTCCGCTGGAGGGGAGATGCGAGGGATAAGTTCACGGGGAAGACCCGGATCACCTTTGACTATAAGATGGTGAGGCCGGTCATCAACAGGGATGGACATGATGGGGTGGACTTCTACCCGTGGGGCAGGTATCCGGAGATTTTGCTAGGAGAGGCCATTGAGGCGACGAGGCAGAGGAGGTGGCTGACAGGGCTGACATGTGATGTCATCTATTTGGGCGACCGATTTTCTAGGCAGCATGGCCATGTCCCTCCCTTGGACGCCATTACTCCCCATGATCCTCCAGCACAGATGCTACAGCCCAGGGATTGGTAGGCAGATGAGATTGCTAGATACCAGGGAGGTATAGCCACAGAGGAGTATTTTGATATGGATACCCCCTACGCTGTGTTTGTGGAGCAGCGCCTGAGGACGCCACAGAAGCTGATGAAGCTGGCGGTCACTCAGGGATATGGGAAGGACGAGCCTTCTGACCCGTCGATCCCTCCTGCGCACATTTCATATGTAGTCCACGGAGTTCCAAGGAGGATGAGGATTCCTGTCCCCGACACCAGGGAGCCCCAGTATACCCTGCCCCCTGACAGCACTGTAAGTATACTTTTAGGGTCTTTCCCTTTTTCAGCTTTTAGATTTCTCTGCTTTTTGCAATTCTGAGATTTTTCTGAGATTTTTTCTGAGATTTTTCTCCTCTTTTTCTCAGGTTCTAGCTCGCACTTATGACAGACTGGTTAGGCAGAACAGGGGCTGGAAAGACATGTGCCGGTCCCTTACGAGGAAGCCGCTCGCACTTCAAAGGTAGGCTGCGGACGCACGGAGCCCGGGCGTAAGAGAAGGCATGTCGGGGCACGGCGTCTACCTCATCGGCTTCGGAGTACTCTTCCCGGTGCCATGCCTCGGGGACGGGGACCCAATGCCGACATTCGGAGCGGTGGCTGAGTACGGGCACGATAATGTCCATCTGTCTGATGTGAGCGACCCGGAGGACTTGATGAGGGAGGCTAGCGTCTACGAGCTGAGCAGCGATGAAGAAGAAGAAGAATCGGAGGCCTAGGAGGTCTCTAGAGTGGATTAGGAACAAAAACAAACAATGGACAAATTTGATGCACACTTTGTTTATTTTTTTGCTTTATTTGGGCGCCGATGGGGCGAAGACATTGTATTACTGTTTTATTTGCTTTTCTATTTATGCTTTTATTAATTTGCATATTACTTGAGCCTCGAGGCAGTTTTTTGCTTGGAATTGGGGCTGAAACGGGGCCAAAATGATTTATAATGATATATAAATGCTTGGGTGACCTTTGAACATGTTTTTGTACAGGTTTGGTTGAGAAAGTGGGGTGAAAACTCCCTTGGGCAGCAACTTTGGTTGCTGCAGATTTTTTTCTGCAGATGGCAAATGTAGCCGTGCGGTTTGGTCTCTGGGGCAAATGAAGCCGTGCGGCTCACAGTTCTGTCTGAACTGGTTATTTTCTGAATAAAAGCAAGGCTTGGCCATTTCATTTCATTTTCACTCTAGACTTGTCCCAATTGTTCCCAGAGCACATATTGGACTTAAAGACACCATCTTTGGTCATTTTGCAATGGAGAAGCCCGTCAGATTGCAAAGGGGGAAGCGAGACCGTTTTCTGTCCGATCTTCAATCTTGGGTGAAACACAACTTCCAATTTCACAAGGGGCTGCTTGATTCTTCTTTCAAGATCAAGTCTTTATGGCATTTGAGGGATCTCCCACCCGATTGGAACCTTTTGAGAGCAGCAAGGTTTTGGGACGTCCGGAGACACGTTTACTGCTTTTCTTACAACGAGATTGTCCCAACGCATGAAGACTTCCGAGCCTTGATTGGGGGTCCCGAAATTGAGGCTATATCTATTCCGCTGATCGAAGACGTGCCGGTGGCGGCAAAGCTTGCATCTTTTCTGCAGATTTCTTTGGAAGAGGCTGAGGGGATGATGATAGCCGGACAGGATTGACCTTCTACGATATCCCAGGCAGGTTTGGGTCTCCGGCTATAGGCTGCGACCGCGGTAGCTATGGATGCCTTTATTCTCTGCATATTTTTGCTCTGTTCACCGCCTTGAGTCCGTGGGGATCTGTCATGGTGGTCTCTTGGACATGGCCGAGACTGTAGAGGCTGGGAAGGACATCGTCCCACTTGGTTTTGGGAGAGACATTGCATGGCATTGACAGGGATGGCTAGGGAGACCATTTCATGAGGTTCGGGAGTCCAGCTGTGCTGACTTTATGGGCTGCGGAGAGGCTCGGGGCTTTGCCGGGGGCTTTGCCGACTCGGTGCCCTTGGGTGATTTCTCGGAGAGGTGCACCGAGGTAAAATGACCGGGGTAGGCTGGAGGCGATGATGGCTAAGTGTCCACTTCGAACATCCGTTGGTGGATACCTCACTGGAGGTTGCGGACGGGAGGACATTTCAGGAGTCCTATATAGTGAGGGTTCCAGGGTTTTGCTGGTCATCCTTTTATATACCCTGCTTGGTATCCAGGCAGTTCGGGGCTTTACAGGAGCCGTTGAGCGATTGGGAGGACATTCGGACCATGGAGGTGATGCCATTGGATATGAGAGATCCAGCCAGTTTCTCATTCTTCTCGAGGGCTTGGACATACACTACTTTCCCACCCAGGGCTATCTTCAGGAGCAGGAAGAGCACCATCTTGACCACTGTCTACTTGGACTGGAGTACGAGAGGGAAATGGGACGACTCAGGTCATTTTGGGGGAGAGACGTCAGGCTTTATTGGGGGCTGACTGGGACTTGAGTAGGACTCTGAGGGAGACTGAGGCTAAGGCGAGTCGCCATAACCAGTCGGGTGACCTGATCAGAGATATGGAGGCTCGATACAAGAGATTGTTCGAGGTCGCTCCTTTGACTGAGGCTCAGAGGGAGGAAGTGCGGACTCGTGCTCGTGTAGAAAAGGCACTTATTGACACGGGTTTGGTAGAGGCTCCAGTGAGGATACCGGAGATCGGAATGAGGGATACCGACATTATAGAGAAGAAGAGAAAGAAAACTCGACGAGGTCGAGGTAAAGGGAAGAAGACCAAAGAAGACTCAGCGAATGACGACTGACAGATCTTTTCTTAGGATTCCCTTATTGCCATTTTGCAAACACATTAGTTTATTTAGGCATTTTTTTGTATTTTAGATCTTTGTAGCAGGTTAGCAGAGTCAAGAGTAGACCGTGCTTGAACTCATCAAGAAGTTTTTAACTTGTAATGAACAAGAAATATTATCTTAGAAATTAATCGAGACACATTTCATGAAAATTCAAATGTCTTATTGCTTGGGACCCGTTTTATGAAAACTGAAATGCCCTTTATTTTTATTTATTGTTTAGGACGCACTTCATGGAAGCTTGATTGCCCTTTTTTATTGTTTAGACCGAACCATATATGGCTGCCTACGTTCCCCTTTTAATCGGACCCCTTTAGACGGAGGCGTCTACATTTCAAAGACGTTGTTCGAAGCAGTTGTAGCGACTGGCGCGTAAACCGAGACGAAACGAGAGATTAGAGAGAGGGAGTTATACCTATGGCTAGGGTCGACTCCTTTGGCTCGAGGGTGTATTCGGGATACGGAAAGTAGTTTGGAACGGTGTTTCGGAGTGGTGAGGGGCGTATTTGATCGAAATGCGGAAGTTTCACGCGAATCGAGACGAAACGGGAGCTCGGGAAGGGGTGAAACTGGTTTGGGTCGTGGGGTTTGTGAAAATGGAGAGTAAAAATCTTGTCTTTTTGGCTTTGACAGCAACTTCTGTTTATAGGTGAAATTTCAGTAGGAGTCCGGCCGGACTTAGACTGAAATCCAGGGGTTTTTGTGAAACTTTGGGAATTTGAGGGACTTGCTGGCAATTTCTAAAAGTCTGCAAAGGGAGTCCGGCCGGACTTAGACTATATACCAGGGGTATTTTAGTCTTTTCACTTTGAATTTGATTGAAGGGTGACTAGAGGGAGGTGGCATGCGTGCCAAGTGTCCCTGTGAGTCACCAGCCATGTGGGAGTTCGTTCCCGGGTCCCGGTTTTGTCCGTTTTTTAAAATAACAGTCCGAAAAATGTCCGAAACGCCCCCGGAAAGTGCCGGAAAGTGCGTTTTTCAGGGAAAGTCATACTTTCACGTGCGATGACGTGTGTTAAGTACGTTTTGACGTCAAAATGCACGGGGCAGTCCCGGGACGTCTCGTTGGCATGGCAACGGGGAGCTTAACGAGTTCCGGTTAACCTGGAGCGGGCTAGTTAACGGATTTCGGTTAACTTTCTGACAGATTTTGACGATCCGGATTTGGGTACTTACAATAAGCCAACCATACAATAAACCAAACTCAAGTTGAATTACAACCCAATCCAACTGAAAACATGTTTATAAAAGTTTTATATACAAAACCATTCCCCAAAAGAATAACAACCAACAATCCCAACTCCCCAACACAACACATACCCCGACAACCAAAAGATGTCCAAACTCCTTCCCCGGCCTCACTGGTCCGAGGTCTTCATCTCTCCGGGATCTAAAACAATAAAGGGAGAAGGGGTGAGATAAAATCTCAGCAAGCTATTATGTATGCAACAATATGCCATACAAGATGCAACACATAAACAGGTTGCTCAACAAATATGCAACACCAAATAGGTTGCTCAATAACCACATTGGGAAAACAGTAAACACTTTACGTTACCTTTCCCTTTACCTTTCCCATCTGGGTCATATGTAGTACTACAGCGGGAGTCATACTCCTCTCATTTGGTGAACTGCTAGTGCACCACTACCAGAAAAAGGTCATTTAGCGACGGAATTAACAGCGACGGACATATTCCGTCGCTAAATAGCGGCGAAATATAGACTTTAGCGTCGGAATTATTTTGGCGTCAAATTTAGCGACGGAATTTAATTCCGCCGCTAAATTCCGCCGCTAAAACGAATATTCCTCGAATATTCATTTATTTCCGCCGCTAATTTGGCAGTTGATTTACCGACGGAATATTCCGCCGCTAAATCTTTATCAGCGACGGAATTATTCCGCCGGTGAAAATATATCATTTTTTTATTTTTTTATTTATCAGCGTCGGAAATATTCCGACGGTGAAATTAAAATATTTTTTATTTTTCTTTTTGAAATATTACACCGACGGAATATTTTCCGACGGTGAAATTAAATGTTTTTTTTTATTAAACACCGACGGAATATTTCCGCCGCCGATAATTTAATATTTTTATTTATCGGCGGAAATATTCCGTCTTGATAATAAAATGTAATTTTTGTTTATTTTTAGAACTAATTAACAAAATAACAAACTAAAAAACATTAAAATATCATAAATATTTATGATATTTTTGAAAAAATAAATAAATCATAAATATTTATTAATTTTAATTTTATAATGCCATTATTTTTATTTATATAAAATATGAAAGTTATTTTAAATTACTCTCAAAAAAATAAATATGAGTAAATAAATATTATTTTTGAAAAAATAAATAAATTATAAACCACTAAACCTAATACCCTATATACTATACACTATACCCTACACCCTATACCCTATAACCCTATACCCTATACCCTATACCTATACCCTATACTCATATCTATACCACTATACCTATACCACATATATACCTATATATACCCTATACCCTATACACATACTATGCCACTATGCCACTATACCCTATACCCTATACCCTATGATTTATACCACATACCCTATACCTATACCTATGCTCCTATACCACTATACCCTATACCTATACCACATACCTTATACCACATACCCATACTTCTATACTTATACACTATACCCTATACCCTATACACTATACCCTATACACTATACCCTATACACTATACACTATACCCTATACACTATACCCTATACCCTATACCATATACCCTATACCCTATACCATATGCCCTATCAATGACAAGGACCGCTGCCCACAATGCAAGGGCGAAAAGGTTGTACAGGAGAAGAAGGTCTTGGAAGTGGTTGTGGAGAAGGGTATGCAAAATGAACAGAAAATTACATTCCCGGGAGAAGCCGATGAAGCTCCCGACACTCTTCTTGGAGACATAGTCTTTGTACTACAACGTAAAGAGCACCCAAAGTTCAAGCGAAAGGGTGATGACATATTTGTTAGGGGCTAAATATCGTTTACCTAAATTCCAAGGGAGTCAAATGCAAAATCTCTCCTTTTCAATTTCAGATCTACAAAAAGCTGGACCGGATCGGATGGATTAATTTCACAATAAACAGCGCGCCAAGTTGGCGCTCATTTAAAATTTCAAAATTTTCGAACGAACAACAAGCAGATAATCCAATTCAAACTTTCAAACCAAATTAATCAGACACCTCTAAATCCCACTCTCCCATCCTCTCTCTCTCTCTCTCTCTCTCTCTCTCTCTCTCTCTCTCTCCACAATTGAATTTGAAAAAACAAATATCGAGCCGCTCTTACCACAGTGCTATTTCATCTTTAATTTCAGGTAATTCCACATTTCAATTCTCTCCCTTCTATGCTCCGGGTCCGAATCCGGGTTCGACTTCCTGATTCCTTGACTTCCGAACAATGCAAGGCCCTAGAGGGTGTGCTGCCTCCTAAGCCTTCATCGCAGATGACAAATATGGAGCTTGATGATGAGTGCGAGGAGACAACCCTTCACGATGTCAATATTGAAGCTTACGATGTAGATGATGACATGCACGGTGGTGGGGGCCAGAGAGTACAGTGTGCTCAGCAGTAATGATGTGGGTATATGGTATAGGGTATAGGGTATAGAGTATAGGGTATAGGGTATAGTGTATAGTGTATAGTGTATAGTGTATAGTATAAGTATAAGTATAACAGTATAGTGTATAATGTATAGTGTATAGTGTATAGTGTATAGTGTATAAGTATAGAATAAGTATAGAGTATAGGAAACATATGGTATGGGGTATAGGAAGTATAAGTATAGGTATAGTATAGTGGTATAGGGTATAAGTATGGGTATAAATATATGTGTATGGGTATAGGGTATAAGGTATGTGGTATAGGTATGGGTATAAGTATAGGGTATAGGGTATAGGGTATAGGGTATAGGGTATAGGGTATAGGGTATAGGGTATAGTGTATAGGGTATAGGGTATAGGGTATAGGGTATAGGGTATAGGGTATAGGGTATAGGGTACAGGGTATAGGGTACAGGGTATAGGGTACAGGGTATAGGGTACAGGGTATAGGGTACAGGGTATAGGGTACAGGGTATAGGGTATAGGGTATAGGGTATAGGGTATAGGGTATAGGGTATAGGGTATAGTGTATAGGGTATAGTGTATAGGGTATAGGGTATAATGTATAGGGTATAGGGTATAGGGTATAGGGTATAGGGTATAGTGTATAGGGTATAGGGTATAGGGTATAGGGTATAGGGTATAGGGTATAGTGTATAGGGGTATAGGGTATAGGGTATAGGGTATAGTATATAGGGTATTAGGTTTAGGGTTTATAATTTATTTATTTTTTCAAAAATAATATTTATTGACTCATATTTATTTTTTTGAGAGTAATTTAAAATAACTTTCATATTTTATATAAATAAAAATAATGGCATTATAAAATTAAAATTAATAAATATTTATGATTTATTTATTTTTTCAAAAATATCATAAATATTTTTTCAAAAATATAATAAAAACAATTATATTTATTAATAATAGTGGCGAAAATTTCCGTCGCTGAATTTAAAATCAGCGGCGGAAATTTCCGTCGGTGAGAGTGACATGTCATCGATCCAGGTGAGCGTACGTATAGTTTAGCGTCGGATTTATCAGCGACAGAATATTCTGCCGCTATATATTAATTATAGCATCGGAATTTAATTTCCGCCGCTATAATTAATATTTAGCGGCGGAATATTCCGTCGCTGGTGGAAATTATAAATACTCATTTTATCCCTCAGATATCAATTACGCCACAAATTTCCCTCTCTCTCTTCCCGCTTTCTCTCTCTTCCCGCTATCTCTCTGTGCGACCTAGAAGAAGAAGAAGAAGAAGCTCACGCCGCCGTCCGTCCACCTCTCCACTGTCGCCGCCGTCGCCGTCCGTCGCCGTCCACCTCTCAACCTCTCCACCGTCCGCTCGAGCTCTCACGCCGTCTGGATCCGTCCGCCGCCTCTCCACCGTGTTTCTCTCTCTTGCTCTAATCAAATCAAGGTAAATGTTTCGATTTCTTTCAAATAAGTAGTTCTAATTCGAGGATAGGGTGTTAATTTGTTGTGAATATGAATTTGCTGTTAATTGAATTTTTCTGATTTTGGCGTGACCTATTTCGGTTTCTGTGAATCTGTCTGTGATTTTTTTTTTGAATCTGTGTTTGATAATCCCTAAACTACTATTTCTTTGTCAAATTCTTGCTCAAATTCTTGCTCAGTAAGTGGATTTTACTCTATTTGAACTTATAATGTGCTCAAATTTTTTTTTTTAATCTGTCTGTGAACTTATAATGTGCTCAAATTCTTACATATTTTTAGGTTAAAATTAGATCTGAGTTGGATTCTCTTTATTAATTAAGAGGGAATTTATGCTAAAGATGATTACAACCATCTGTTTATTTGATTAATTGAGTTAAAATTAGACATTGGATTTGGTTCAGTTAATAATGACCTGTTATGTAGAGTATATGACCCCTCTTTGAGTGCTTAGCATGAATACTTGATGATCTTGTGGTTACTCATGTTTTTCGTGACCTAATTGAATCCTAGAAGTCGAAAGACGTTCAAGTTTTCAGGATTTGGTTTCTGTGCTCCATTTATCTTTTTTTGATTTTGTTGTAAGCTTGTTTTAATCTGTAAAACTCTTGTTTTCGTTTGGGCTATTGTTGTTTGATGTTATAAAGTTATACTCCCTTGGATCTAATTAATAGAAGATGTGGGTATTCTTTTAACGTCTGTCCCATATCTAACATTTACTTTATGGATTATCTTTTTTTTTTTACAACCAATTGTGTATGCCAACATCTGTCCTGCCTAGTTTGAATTTCAAATTTGACACCTAGTTTGAAATGAAATGTTTTAGGTGCAATTAAGATTATTAGGCAATTTCGAACCATTTGCTTCTTAGACAATTGTTACTTTGTTTTTGGGACATAGATTGTGCTAGAAATGATTTTAGGATATTTGGGTTTCAAACCTAACAGTTGTTCTCTGTAGCTTTAGGCGATGTGATTTAAACTGCACTAGTCAAAGAAAAAAGGTTGATGTGGCGTAGTTACGAGTTATGCGTTAGCTGAAATTTATTTTCCTGTAAAGAACACGTTGGGATGTAAGTAATGTATATCAGCTGTTTCTAAATGGAGTATGATTTCTGTTCAGAGGTAACACTAATTGGAGGAATTAGACAAGGTAAACTTAGTATTATTTGCTTCAGTTACAAACAAATAAGTAAGAAAACTGTGGATGAAATAGTTTAGGAACAACAAGTTATACTTGCTTTTTTACATCTCTTCTCTTATTGAAATCATAAATTTTGCTTAAAGCCCAGGAACTAGCATCATCAATCTAGCTGCTTAACTCATTTTTTGTTGCTAAGTTGTCCCTATTTATTATAGCATTACTTGTCTTTATTACTTAATGTGTCACATAATATGAGAAATCAAGTATATTATGAGGAAGATAGAAGGAAAGAAAGAAAGAATTAAAGAGCTAGAGTAGTTCTAGACGACAATGGCCATTTCTGTCCATGATATTTAAGTATAGCATGCATGTAAGTGAATCACATTTCTTTCCTATAATTGTTCCATGTACGAGAGGAGATCTATATCATATGTTAATACCGTGTGAACACAGTCAAGGAGTAATTATTGTCACGTGTATGGTCAGTGGCGAAGCCCTACTAAGCTAACAGGGGTTCATTCACCAAAAATAATGATCTCACCAAAAAATAACAATCACACGAAACTAATTAGGCTCATCAAATTAACTTACTTCCGTTGTAGTGGTGGACTCCAACCTTGGCAAGCATAGCATAGTACTTAATGGAGTATGATTTATGTTCAGAGGTAACACTAATGGGAGGAATTAGACAAGGTGTAAACTTAGTATTATTTGCTTCAATTACAAACAAATAAGTAAGAAAACTGTGGATGAAATAGTTTAGGAACATCTAGTTCTAGATCTCATTTTGGGGCGATTGACGGCATCGCGGACGGTGATTATGTCGCCTACGTTTGAGCGCCTGATATCAATCCTGGTACCCTAGATGCACCTTATATGAAACAAATTAGGATACAGTTTCTGTATCCTAGTTTGTTACATATTTAGTAATATTAACGAATAGAAGAAAACATATGTTAGTAATATTAACGAATAGAAGAAAACATATGCCACTATAAAGAAAACGATAAATAACCGTACTCATAATCAAATATGTAACATGTTATATTTAGTAAACATAACATGTTACATATTTAGTAAACATAACATGTTACATATGCAACAATTAGATAACAAGAAAATCCCCAACTTCAGTTTGTAGAAGATTGAAACTTTGAAAGTAGATTTAGCAATTAATCAGAAAACAAGAAAATCCCCAACTTCAGTTTGTAGAAGATACAAAAACTGGAGTTGGGGATTTTCTTGTTTTCTGATTAATTATAATAGTAAATCTACTTTTAAAGTTTCAATCTTTGGGCCAAATGCTTGTGCAATAGACTTGATATTTTCCACTGGTGTAACATGTTATATTTAGTAAATATAACATGTTACATATTTAGTAAACATAACATGTTACATATGCAACAATTAGATAAGTTACTAAATATCTAATTTTCAAGTCTTTTAAAGTCAAAGGGGGAGGAAGGGGGGTGAATGTATCAATAATGTAACATATTCAACCGCACACTACCTTAGTGGTTCTAGATCCCATTTTGGGGCGATTGACGGCATCGCGGACGGTGATGTAATATCGCCTACGTTTGAGCGCCTGATATCAATCCTGGCACCCTAGATGCACCTTAGGGTATTGTGGTTGGTGGTTAACATCTTAAAATATAAATAAGATGAGAGCCTTTCTCACCCACAGCTATCAAAATCCATCCATCTTTGATCAAGAAAGATAGAGCAAATAAGTTCTTGTCAGTTTGAGCAAAGGATTTTCTGTTTAATAAGAGTTTTTCCAGTTTCACTGTCCTCTTCTCTCTAAGGATCTCAAACATCACAGCCATGTTCTTGTCAGTGTCTGTTTTACTCTTCACTGTTGAGAAGAGTAACAAGTATAAACAAGGTAACAGTATAACACCAGTGAAGAGAAAACAAAACTTTCCTCCAATTTTTTTAATCTCCACCTTCCATTTACTCGAGATCCTGATTGCAGAATCTTCCTCATGAGCTTGAAAGCTGGCGGTGTTGCCCTCAATCTCACGGTTGCTTCGCACTCAATCTCACGGTTGCTTCGCATGTGCAACCGTGAGATTGAGTGCGAAGCAACCGTGAGATTGAGGGCAACACCGCCAGCTTTCAAGCTCATGAGGAAGATTCTGCAATCAGGATCTCGGGTAAATGGAAGGTGGAGATTGAAAAAATTGGAGGAAAGTTCTGTTTTCTCTTCACTGGTGTTATACTGTTACTTTGTTTTTACTTGTGACCGTATAACACCAGTGAAGAGTAAAACAGGCACTGTCAAGACATGGCTGTGATGTTTGAGATTCTTAGAGAGGAGGGCAGTGAAACTGGAAAAACCTATATTAAACAGAAAATCCTTTGCTCAAACTGTCGAGAACTTGTTTGCTCTGTCTTTCTTGGTCTAAGCTGAGATAGGATTTTGATAGTTGTGGATGATAACGACTCTCATCTTGTTTATAAATGTTAATTTAATTCATCATTGTAAAATTATATATTTTACAACAAAGAATTAAATATTAATATTTAAAATTATTCACAATAGTAATAATTTAGGTCTATGCAAAAGCCAAAATTTCTTTATTTTCTATTATAAAGCAAGTAGATAAAGTGATATTTGCATTTCATATAATCATGCATTTCGGGATGGGATAGGTTTATCAAACATGCACTTAAAGGACAGAGTAGGTGGTTAGGTAGGGACACCATTATCCTTTAGTTTAGTTTGAACTAGAGCTCAAGATTTGTTGATACTAAGAAGCTAACCCCAATTCTAAACCTAATTTTAAATATTAACAATTTACAATTATTCACAATATCAATAGGTAAAAAGTCCCAGCAGCCCCAATTTAAGGCAGCATGGAGCATTACAATGGAGAAATTGTTTCCCGAGAGTATCAATTTCAACAAGACATTCTTGAACTCACGCGCTTTCACCAAAAACAACACCGGAAACTTATTGACAGGAGGTATAGCATGCCATGCATCTGGTCTCTAAAAGATTGGAAGATTGATTGGGATCTGCTCCGAGCTGCTTCGTGCTTTTGGGATTCGGAGCGACATGTGTTCACCCTATCGTACAACGATCTGATGCCAACGATGGAGGATTTTCGAGCACTGATCGGTGTGGCCGAGTCGAGGACCGTGGCATTTCCTCGAGACAGACGATCGCCACGGATCAACTATCTCGAATTCTTGGATTATCGCAGACCGGGTATCGGGCATTGTCATTGACGATAGATTCATAGACTTGACTCATATAGCCGTATTGAGTCGGACCAGCCCTGATCGTTTGATCTATCCACTTCCTTAGATATATTCATGTTGCTCATTATGTCCGCGCACTACTTCGCGGCTACATCGGAGTGTGTCCAGCTACGCTGTTAGAGATCATCAGCACTGAGAGGTGATCGAGGAGTTGACATCCGGCATATTCAATCTCGGACAGGAGCGATGGACATCATTCCACCGTTGCTAGCGGAGACATACCACGGCATTGATAGATTAGCCTGAGGATCCGAGTACATGGGTTCGAGCGGCCCAGCATTACTATCATTGTGGCCGTATGAGAGATTTCGCTTGATCTCGCCACGCTGCAGGGGGCGACGGCATTACCTTGGGTGACCGGACGCGCAGATATTGAGGGATGCCGCTACCGAGAGTTGGCATAGGAGGTTGGCCTTGGCCCGATATGAGACCGCAAACCCGTACTATTGGATTCCGGCATGGGGATTGCAGACTATGAGAGATATTCAGGACGGCCGCTTATTGTCCGACTTCCGGGACTACATGTATCATCCTTTTGCATTCCATCTCTAGTGAGCAGACAAGACGGATACCCGCAGCAGACCATTCGGACTTTGAGAGAGCAGCTTGACGACTAATACAATGCCGATGATTATGACCGAGCCTCGTACTACACATTTCTTTGGCAGAGCATTTCTAGAGGGATTTCTTCCGATACGACCACTACTCCGTCGACTAGAGGTAGCACATTTCGACCACCGAGTATCCGACATGGTACGAGGAGCAGCAAGGTCCCGTACAAATGATGATGAGGCTCGACGCCGAGAGTGTTTTGGGGCGTACTATTCTTCCAAATTGGACATTAAGAGGCATGGAGGCCAAGAGCAACCCCGATGAAATCACCGGCGACATTGCAGCCAGACATGAGAGACGGGAGATTCGGAGAGCTGCTTTGAGAAATGATCCCGAAGTGATAGCTCGCAGGGAGGTCTTGAGGCAGGAAAGAGTAGTACTGAGAGCTACCAGACTGATTGATCCACCTGCTCACACGATACCTGAGCCAGGACGAGGTCCGACTGACTTTTTCAACATACCTAGACCAAAGACCTCCCGGGGACCGAGGCGGAGGAAGAGTAGAGATTCGAGTTCGGGAGCGGGAACGAGTTCCTAGACACTTTAAGAAGACCTGTTAATATATTGTTAAATATGAGTTAGAAGCTTTATATTTATTTTAAGAAGATCTGTGTTGCTTTTAAGTTTGTAATTCAAATTTAGGAAATGATAATACGTTAATTACTTCTAAACTGTTAATATATTATGAAATCCAATAATTATTAACATCCCAATTTTGTTTCATCCGTCGATTAAATTGAGTGTACGTATAATATATGGATTGCAATGCAGGAGTGATGTCTGTTAACGATGATCGTAGTTGGATGTATAAGCGGAAGTTGCCGAATCAACGCGGTATCAATCCTAAGTTTTATAGAGGGTTGAAGGGGTTTGTTGAATTTGCTCAATTAAATAAAACCGGTCACATGGATAAGGATGGTAAGATTAGGTGTCCATGCGACAAGTGTTGTAATGTCAAGTATCTAAGCTTGATCGAGACTCAGAAACATCTTTTGCGTAACGGGTTTGAAGTTGGGTACAAACGGTGGACCCGTCATGGTGAGCTGAGATTGCGCACAAATGTTGCGAATAATTCCCCCGAGAATATTCATGTACCTCCCGAACCCGAACCTATTATTCAGGACAATGAAGAACCACCTTTGAATATGGAAGATATGGTTAGGGATGCAGTCGGTCCTTCCTTCGATTGGTCAGAGAACCAACAGCAAGAAGAACCAACCCCTGCACCCAAGAAATTTATTGATGCTATGGACTCTGCAAAAGAGAAGGTCTATCCAGGTTACGAGATCAGTGTGTTGGAGGCCGTGGCCGAGCTCCTTAACATAAAGGCCGATTGCAATATTAGCCGCTGCTTTATAATCGTATCATGAAAGCAATTAAGCGGATGTTGCCGAAAGAGAATAAGATGGTTACAAACTTTTATGAGACAAAGAAGTTGGTTGGGCAGATTGGGCTATGTTATGAAAAGATTGATGCGTGTAAGAATGACTCGCATGCTATTCTACAAGGAAGATTCACGTAAGACAGAGTGTTCAATTTGCGGACAAAGTAGATATAAGCCAAATCGGAGGGGGAGTTCAAAACACAAGAAAAAAAGACCACATAAGCAGTTGCGTTACATGCCGTTGATTCCAAGACTGCAATGCCTCTACGCGTCAAAATCTACTGCAGAGGCAATGCGTTGGCATAAGAAAAGTTTGCGTGAAGAGGGTGTGTTGATTCATCCCAGTGATGGGGAGGCATGGAAACACTTTGATGAGACTTATCCTGACTTTGCGTCCGAAGCAAGAAATATACGGTTATGCATCCGCTTCCGATGGTTTCAATCCGTTTGGTCCTGGGGCAAAATCTTACTCTTGTTGGCCGGTTATAGCCACTGCCTACAATCTTCCGCCCGGTTGTGTATGAGTGATCCCTACATGTTCTTGTCGTTATTCATCCCCTACCCAAATGTACTGGGAGGAACATTGACGTCTATCTCCGACCTTTAATGGACGAATTGAAGCACTTTGGGAGGATGGGGTCGAAACGTGGGATGCTTTCAAGCGAGAGAATTTCCAGCATGAAGGCTGCGTTGATGTGGACAAGTTAATGACTTCCCCGCATATGGGATGTTATCGGGTTGGAGCACCCACGGGAAGTTGGCCTCGTCCGTATTGTATGAGTGACACAAAGTCTTTCACGCTCACGCACTCGGAAAACCATGTTGGTTCGATTGCCATAGACAATTTCTTCCTGAGGACCACCCATTCAGACCCGTAAGAATGCGTTTAAAAAGAACAAGATTGACCATGATGAGGCCCCGATTCGTTTAAGTGGTGACACGGTCTATGAGGAGGTATCTAGATTGCCCGATCCTCGGTGGGGAAAAAGTTTTCGAAGACCAAAATACAAGGGTTTGGGACTACCCATAACTCGGATCAAGAGGAGTATATTTTGGGAGCCGCCATACCGGAAAACAAATCTCATTCGACATAACCTTGACGTGATGCACATTGAGAACAATGTATTCGATAATGTTTTTAACACGTTGATGGATTTCAAGAGAACAACTAAAGACAACGAAAAAGCTCGAAAGGACCTTAAGGAAATCTGTAAGCGGCCGGCCTTAGACTTGGTATACGTCAATGGTAAACCGCTTAGACCGATGGCTCAATACGTGCTTACAAAGGAAAAGAAGCTCCTCCTCCCGAAATGGCTCAAGGATTTAAGGCTTCCTGATGGTTACGCGTCTAATATTGGTAATCGTGTCAATGTAGAGGAGGGGAAAGTGCAGGGTTTGAAGAGTCACGATTGCCACGTTTTGGCCTGGATAGGCTACTTCCGATTACTCTGGGGTCTCTTGCCCGACAATATCTGGGTGGCGTTAACAGAGTTAAGTGAGTTTTTCCGAGCGTTAACATCGACCACACTGCGTGTTGATCACATGAAAAATCTTGAGGAGAGCATCGTAGTGACTTTGTGCAAACTTGAGAAGATATTTCCTCCTTCATTCTTTGATTCTATGGAGCATTTACCGGTCCACTTGGCATACGAAGCTAGAGTCGGTGGTCCAGTTCAATACGTATGGATGTATCCATTTGAGAGGTAATTGAATTTATTCTATTTCTAAATAATTTGAGTTAACAATATACCTTCTTTAACATTATTTATGTTTTAATATACGAATGACTTTTAGGTATCTAGGCCAATTGAAAAGGAAGATGAGCAATAGGGCCATGGTCGAGGCCTCAATTTCGTAGGCCGTTATCATAGATGAGATTGTTGCCTTTGTCGGAACATATTTTCCTCCCGATGTTGATACGAGATTGACTAGGGTTGGCCGCAATTACGATGGTGGTTTTCCGTCTAAGGGAAACATCTCGTATTTTCATCCCCGGTCGGTTGCTCGGCAAACGGGTTGGTACGCGTACGTTAACCGCTAAAGAGTTTGCCGCGGTCGAAACGTATGTTCTTCTTAACCGCGACGAGGTTGGGGAATATATCAAGTAAGTCATTGATGTTATGTTTACGCCTCGTCGATTAAATTATGCATGTTTAATTACCCGCATATGAAATGCCTTGTTTAACCCTATTGCAGAATGTTTGAAGATTTAGCTCAGGATTTATCTCCGTAACTCATCGCAACTAGGACAGAAAGAGAATTTCCAAACCGGCTAAGGAAATATGTAAATATTTCGTTTCATTCAAATTTATTCTATACACTTCTTTAAACATTCAATCTTAAAATTGTATTAAATTGGTTACAATATTGTCTTATAGATAGCCGAACATCCGGGTGATGCCAAAGCCGCGAGGTTAAGACATTTAGCATCATCTCCGTACTTGAACGTTCATTTATACAACGGTTATTTCGTGAATGGCTATGTGTTTCATACCAAATCTTACGGGGCTCTAAATTGACGTGGAATAGCGGTGTGAAGCTTATAGGGAATGATTATTATGGCGTCCCGAAAGAAGTAGTCGAGGTGGAGTATTTCGGTAGAAACAATGTTGTCTTGTTCAATTGTGATTGGCGGGATGCCGTGCGAGGTGTTAAGAAGCACCCCATATTTGACCTCGTCGATGTAAAGGACTCGTCCGTACATAATGGCGACGACGTCTTCATCTTAGCATCTCAAGCACAACAGTATACATGACTCCCTACCCTCGTCCGCGACCCGACGGATTGTGGGTCCGTTTGGATGACCAAGGCTAGGAGCATGATTGACAACCTACCCTCGTCGACAACTACAGAGTCGTCATTAGAAACACCCTATCAAGAGGATGAAATGCCGTGCCACCTAACGTTTCATCGCCTAATCATCCATTAGATGATGTCACTCATATTCCTCAAAATGTTGATGAACCCGAGGAGGATATCTTACCAGTGAATTTTCCAACTCCCCGCCTCGTTCGTGTCATCTCGCGCACATTGATATTGATGAATCGAGAGGAAGAGGAAGAGGAAGAGGAAGAGGAAGAGGAAGAGGAAGAGGAAGAGGAACCAGAGTTTGATTCATCGTAGTCCGAAGACGAAGATGAAGAACTCGAGTTTTGTAGTAATTCGTAGTCCAAGTGATGATGATGGGGACGAAGATTAATAATAGTTTAAAGTTTAAAATTGTATTGTGAATGCTTTAGATTATTAGAACTTTAAAGTTTTATATGTATTGTGAATGCTTTAGATTATTAGAACTTTAAAGTTTCATATGTATTGTGAATGCTTTAGATTATTTTTAATATCCGTCGTTTTATATATATTGTGAATGCTTTAGATTATTAGAACTTTAAAGTTTTATATGTATTGTGAATGCTTTATATTATTAATAGTTTAAAGTTTTATATGTATTGTGAATGCTTTAGATTATTAGAACTTTAAAGTTTTTGATGTATTGTGAATATATTGTTTCCTATTGTTAAAGTTGTATATTTTAATATTTTTACCGTAATACGTATATGAGTTCTAGTAGAAAGGGCAAGGGTAAGAAGACTAAGCCTATTTACAAATTGATTATCGGGACGCAACCAGTCCCGATCCGGTAGCGATGATGTCGACCCTTCACGCAGTAGTACTAGCTCCACCTCTGGGGCCGGTACTCACTACCGTCGATTCCGAGGGAGGATATTTGTCAGATATCATCACTTTATGACCAGTAAGTAACTCTTCATTAATTTGATATAAGTTGGTTCCTTTTTGCTTTATATATAATTCATTATTTAAGTTAAAATGTTATTGTATAAATATACTTGGCAGGTTTTAGGTGGATACCCCACCACAGTGGACTAAGATCGGGCAATACCGGCGGTCTCGAAAAATGACCGAAGTTTTGGCCCAACTGGAAAAAATTGCCACAGAGGCAGAAGGACGATGCGTGGGATGAGTTTAAGGTAATGTGTTAATGGTTTTTATTTAAAACTTAAATGTTAGTTTGTTATTAAAATGTTATAATTAATAATGATTATACTCTTTTAGTTTTGTAATGTTATCATTATATGTGGTAGGCTAAATATTATTGGGCGCCGACATCGCCGAGGCGACGGCTAGATATGTTTTCGATCGATGTGCTCACAAGCTATTTACGGATTTTATTTGTAACATATTTATCTATCCTTAATTAGTTTAATTAACAATGATTATACTCTTTTAATTTTATAATGTCATCATTATATGTTTACGAGATATTCATATTTTTTATAGGTACCACGAAGAAAAATTATTATACTACTCGGCTCGCGGCGGGAGAACAGCCCTTGTGTCCTACTTTTATGACCGATGAGGTGTTTGGTCAATTTTGCGAATATTGGGGTCGGCTGCGGCGAAGGCTATATCCGAACAGTGCCAAGGCCAATAGAGCAGCTCTCCGGGTCGGCGGCGTTGCATACCGGGGACGCTCACGATCGCCGAGCATCACGACCGCATGGTATGTATGTTAATTTAAATGTAGTAGTGTATGGATGCTTTTAAATAGGTTTATGTACGTATGTTAGCCGGGAGCCAATGTTGATGCTATGAAATCCATAGTTTTAGTGTAAATGTAGTGTATGCATGCTTTTAAATCGGTTTAAATGTTGCATTTATATATACAATTTCAAAGTAATAATCTCGCTTATTTTATTTATAGGAAAGGGAGTATGGTCCGAATATCGCTTTGTGGATGTTTACGCTAGCACCCATATTCGGAATTCTACAAACGCCCGATCAACCTCCGCAATGGGTTGACGATCGATCCGCTAATGCCTTTGTAAGTAAACTATCATTAAATGACTTGATTTTGAATATGTAAATTTATTTATGTACCTTACATTGTGTATATGATTATAATTGTTTGTTTTATTTTTCAGCCGCATATCAAGCCGCCGTTGTTCCCGAAGGAACGCCTCCCGGCGAGCCCGTCCCCTTCGTGCTCGATGTTTGGCACGAGGTCACCTCTCGGGGACATCCAAGGAGAGGAGCCCGAGTGTTAGGGATGGGGATTACGGGCGGCAATGCCCGTCGACGTCGACCGGCCGTCGGCGAAATGTAGCCCACCCCACGTTTCATGATCCGAGGGTCGACACTCTGGAGGCTGCGTTGGAGGAGGAGAAACGCGAGCGGCAAAGCTTGCGGATGCTTTGGCAGTTCGACGCAGATGCAGGGAGGAGAACGATCGACGTCATGCAGAGATTCAAAGACAACATGCAGAGACTCAAAGACAATTAGCGCCGTTGATGGCTCATCTCGGCCAGGACTCCTGTGGTAATTTTCGGCGTCCCAGTTGATTGCGGATTTTTTTAGACATTTTTGTATTAAATTATACTTGTTTGTAAACATTTGAGACATTTGGTACCCGCGGAGCCCCTCCCCGCCTCTCCCCGCTCCACCCCTCTCCCCCTCCCCCTCCCCTCTCCCCCTCCCGAATTGGTACGGTGGTATTTAGTTTTTATTTGGTACGCCGATATTTGAATTTTAGTTTTTATAGTTTTAGTTTTATAAATTGAAATGTTATATCGGGTACAAAAAATTTTGGTTTATTGATATTTTAAATTATTTTTTTAAATTTATTTTCGTAATCGGCGACGGAATTTTCCGTCGCCGAAATTAATGCCGAAATAAAAATTAATTAAATAAATTAATTTCACTGACGGAATTTCCGCCGCTATAATCATTTAATTTTTATTTAATTTTTGATTTCAGGCGGAAATTTCCGTCGCTTTAATAAAATTTAAATTAAAATTAAATAATTTCAATGACGGTAATTTCCGCCGCCGAAATAATTTAATTTTAATTTAAATTTTATTACAATGACGGAAATTTCCGCCGCTGAAATTAATTTAATTAAATTAATTTTTATTACAGCTGACGGAAATTTCCGCCGTGAAATGAAAAATTTAATTAAATTAAATTAATATAGCAATGAATTTTCCGTCATGAAACCATTAATTCACCAGGCGGAATTAAATTCCGTCGGTAAAAGAAAAAAAATAGCGGCGGAAATTGACCCGTCTGAGCACCTTTGCGACGAGTGCAGCGGCGGACCACCGACGGAATTTTTCCGTCGGTGATTTATTTTAGCGACGGAAATTTAATTTTAGCGGCGGAAATTTCCGTCGCTAAATGACCTTTTTCTGGTAGTGCACCTTCACCTCTTATACGACCCCTTATAGAGATTCATAGAAGCTGCCTCGCTATCTTGTGGCATGACTGCACATATCCACAGAAGCTAAACCCCTCAATCCGTGGCCACAGAAGGGGGTGAACGGTACAAGTATAAGGACATCCAATCACTTTATGAAATATCTTCTCATAAGTGGTTGCATTCCCTATACCCCCGAAGATCAACTGGTATACCATATTCAAGCACATCACAGATACTTGAAAATAAGTCCACCCAATGGGACATCAACATATATATACAACATGGTACTGCAACTCATGTTAAACAATTGAAACAGTACAACACGTATTTAACACTATGTGCACAAGTAGCTATGAATATGTAAACTCGTATGACACAAAGTATATCACTTAAGTCCTACACATTCATTACACATTATGTAAACCAGTAATAGGATACTACCACTCCTGTCCAAACCAAGTAAATAGTGCACAACACATTTGAGGCACTATAAGAGTAAATAACCCTACATAGGTCATCACATAAGGCTACAATATCATATAAGTAACCCTACGCGTTCACAATACAATAATAAACACCTTCTCTTAAGGTTCCAAGTTCATTTACCAAGTTTTCTAAACTTTGGTTCAAGTTGTACACTTGCCTCCCAAGCATTTTCAAGACATTATTTAAAGCTCTTCGCCATATCCATTTGGACTATTTCAAGTTCCACAATGTAGTACTAAAGTTGTAATAGAATCCTAGTTAAAGAGTGTACCAATACATGCCCATTAAACTAGGTTTACAAGGGTTCAAATATTATTCAAGGACTGCAGGGTAGGGCACGACTCGTGCCCTATAAACCCCCACCAGTTACAGTCGTCCAGCATATGGTCACGACTTAGTACATCTTCAAGGCACGACTCATGCCTCTGGGCACGACTCGTGCCCTTGCCCAGAAACTATACTTGCAGCTGCAACATCAGCAGCAACAACACAAGAACCCAAGTTCTCAATTTAGCCACTGCAAGGTCATCCCAAAACAGAACATACACATGTTTTGGACTATGATATACTCCCTCCATAACACCTAACACATATACAACAAGTTTCTAATCCAATTCAATCCATTATACGTCACCCTTTACATGTTCTTCAACCAAATTAGTCTCTTTTCATTCTAAACCCCAAGGAAATGATCCAACCTTTATCAAACTGATTCACAACATCATAATAACATCAATAAACATGTTATGAACAGTTAAAGAAGAGAATCATAACAACTTACCAAGATTTACCAAAATAAAAAGAAAATATAATCGGATATTCTTGCTCCAAACACCTCCCTTAGCAACAATTTGAAGTTGGAATCGATAACCAAGCAACGTATGATTTTCTGGGATTTTTGGAAGTTAAGTAGGGTTTAGGAACCTTCAAGAACGTTGAGAGAAAGAGAGAAAACTGAGGAGGTTAATAAACTTCTTGAAGAAGCTAAAAAGGATATTTATATAAACCAAATTACAACCAAGCTCCTCCAAGTTTGAAATTTAACAAACAACTACCACAAGTTTAAAGTTACACCTAAGCACCTTGACAACTTTCATAACACTTTCAATCAAATATCCAAGTAGTATAAACTTTACTACACAATTTCCCTTTTTCTTCATTTAAACATTATAGGATTCCAATTCACTTTAACCACATCTAAATCACATAGTTCATTACAAGTATCAAAATGAACACGTAGCAAAACCAAATAACACAAAACAAGGATGAGATGCAAGGCAACCCAACCCCACGTGCTTCACGTGTGACCAAAATGTGCCTAGGTTTAGGGTCGTGACATGTCTAACATCACATAACGTTCTAACCACACCATAATACATTTTAATTCTTATAGTTCATATGCCAGCAATTTTACATGTAGCACCATTACCCATAGTAACTATACCAGAATTAACTGACCTGTAGGTATCGAACCAATCACGATTCGCCGTCACATGAAAAGAACATGCCGAATCCAGAATCCAGCAATCTATCGGGTGCTCTACAGCTGATGAAGTCGTGAGTATATCACTATCCACGTCTTCCGAGCAATCTTCAACCACATTAACTGACTTTGAAGAGCCTGCTTTACCGTTCCCTTTCTCCGGACAAATCTGCCTCTTGTGCCCCTTCTGCCTACACTTGAAACAATTCCCCTTATACTTCTTCCTTGACTGCGAACGGGAATTCTGCCTTTGCGAATTATCCCGGGACTGGGTTCTCCCCCGTTCCTGATTCTCCTTCAGAAATAACCCCTCACCCGCAGGTTCATCAACGGACTTCTTCTGTTTATGAAAAGCTAGAAGAGCTTCTGTGACCGGTTGCAATTCCAAAGTATCCTTCCCCCAAGTCAACGTAGTAATAAGGTTTTCGTATGTTGAAGAAGTAGGCAACGAATTGAACAGCATCAACGCCTTGTCCTCCTCCTCGAACGCCACCTCCACCCTAACCAAATCGTTGAGTATTTGATTAAACGTGTGGATATGAGAATCAAGATCCGAACCCTCTGCCATCTTAAGCCCATACAACCTTTGCTTAAGATGCAACTTGTTCGACAAGGATTTCGACATATACCTGCCCTCCAAAATCTCTCAAACCTTCGTTGGTGATTCTTCATCAATCACATGATACACCACCTCATCCGCAAGACACTGCCGTATTGAAGACACAACCCGTTCATGCAACTCCTTCCATGATCCTTCTTCGATATCGTCGGGTTTAGTCGAATATTGGAGAACTTTTCCCAAACCTACTTGAACCAGAAAATCCTTCACCCTCCTCTGCCACAACGTAAAATTTCCATGCCCATCAAACTTCTGAACGTCGGACTTCACAGTGATAGAATTAACCCCAGCCATCGCAACCGTGCTCTGATACCAGTTGTTGTGCAACGCAGCGGAAGCAATTGACAATAACCAAGAACATATAAAAGCAATTGAGAAATCAAAAGAGAAAGAGATGGAATTGTTTGGGGTTATGAACTACCGCCTCTGTATTATTATGTGCAATAATCTCATACAGTTACATAGGGTTACAATCTATTTATATTAGACACAAACCCTAGCCCAACTAGAAAACTAAATAAACAGAAGCCCGTCTGTCCAAAACACCCCATCGCCGTGAGGCGCCCGCCTCGTGACATCCCAAGCATCCGCGTGGCCTTTGACAAGCCACGGCCACAACCACTGCCTTCGAGGCGCTCGCATTGGCCTCTCCCATGCGACCGCCTCAAAGCTTCACCCCACAGCCCCAGCTTCTGCCTTCCAGGCGCCCGCCTCGGCTTGGGTGAGGCGCCCCCCCCAGCAGCAGGAATCGAGCCATTCCATCCTACACGTACATCAAATTTCCTATCGCAAAAGAGTAGGGTAAATATTTCGCTATGCATTTTGCAATACTACTTGCAGTTTATAATACACTACAAGCGGTTTTGTAAGCAAGAGGTTAAGTTTTCAAAAGAGGGAAAAAAAATTGTAACAACTATTCACCCCCCTCTAGCTGATTTTCACCCTTGTTGCCACCTTTGGGACCAACAATTGCCATAGAGCCAGTTCCTCCGCCTCTTCCAGCTAAGTCCTCATCAGATGTCCACATCTGGTACGATGTATGTGACTTCTCAGAATGCCTTGAATATGAGTTTCAGGACATGATCAGGGGTGATTCTCCCAGAAAGAAGAAGAAACAATCTTCTCAGCAGAAATTGAAAGAAAGATACGAAGGCAGAGACACCAGCGTGGGTACACTCGGAGAGCCATCCGGGAAATTCGACTACTATGTACTCTACTCCAGCAAGTCTTCCATGCCTTCTAGCAACACAGCTTAAGAACAGACAGGGGTGGAAAAGCCGAAATATCCTGCTGACACTAAAGTTCAGGCCTCAGGATACAAGAAGATCTCAAATCTTGGCAACCTTACTGCCAGCCAGAAGCCTTCCCTCGTAGGATCAGCCAAGGTTCAACTTGCCCAACTTCAGAGCACGGGCCGAGAAAGGAAAGTCAAAACCAACTTGGCACTCGCACTAAATCAACATGCTGACAAAGGGTGGTCACCGCTACAAGCAACCTCAGTGCAATCCCGAGGCACCACCAAAACCTTTGCCTCTCAAGAGGAAGACAGGAAATGGATGGCTCGATGATTCTCCCTCTCCAGAAAGAGATCAAATCTACAATTCCAGACTGTACGACAGCATGCTCACCTTCTGTGACGAAGACATGCCGAAAGGGGTTACAGAACACAACGAAGCTCTGCACATCACTGTTCGGCTCAACATTATCTCCCTTCCTGGAGTCCTGGTAGACAACAGATCAGCAGTCAACGTCCTTCCCCTCAGCATGATGCGAGCTTTACGCATCGATGAAGGCCATATGACCCCATCTGCCCGAACTATCAAAACATACAATAGCACATCTCGTCCCATCCTGGGAACGGTGACTCTGGAACTCTGGTTCGAAACCCAAATGGTGACAGTAAAATTCCACGTGATGGACATTTCGTCCAAATTTACAGCTCTGCTGGGATGCCCATGGCTACACCACATGAAGGCCATAGCCTCGACTCTCCATCAGTGTGTCAAGTTCATAAACCGACAAGGAGATCTCGAGGTCATCAGAGGAGACAGTTTCCTCACAGACAATGAAGCCAAAATGCCAACTAAGCGTGCCCGAAGCCGTGCACCTGTGCTACCTCCTGCAAATCGATAAAAGGACAACCGAGGCAAATCTCATCAGAATCCCTGAAGTCCGGAGGTGCTAACTACGTCAACGCCCTCGAGCAGGAAGATCCTGAAGCAATCAGATTCATCAAGTTCAATTGCCATTTTCGAGACTTGGCTCCAGAATGGAAAGAAACCTTGGACACCGCAATGATACAGGGACACTAACCCCCTATCTCTGATCGAAAGTTCGTCAGCATCCTTCGAGCAAACTCTCTGGCCACACCAGACGAAGAAATCTTCAAAATAAAGGCCAAGAAGCACCAGCACACTCGTAAAGAATGCATGGCAGTCGTCTGGGATGTTTTACACACGAAATTTCCCACCGAGCCCCTCTGCTCAAGCAGAGGACGTGAAGTCTTTCTTGCAGTACCAGCTTCATAACAGGACACTAGACGTCCTTTGATCTGGGTTGAACTGTCAGACGGCAACGAATCAGAACTCTCCGGAGTAGAAGACGCGACAGATCCGCAGGAAGATCCTTACATACATATGCTCTGTTTCGGGGATGACATCAGTTCCGACGAGGTTACCTACGATGAAGGCTCAAATACCATGGAAATCGTCAAACTTAATGTCCAGTACAAATAGTTATTCGGCGAGTGGAAGCAAATGGTGGACATGACAAAGAACCCTTCTGTTCATGTAACTGATGACGACTTCGTCAACATCATCTTTTCTAGATATCCCGACGAGACCAAGTATCCATTACTTATTGTCAGATTCTGCGATGCGAAAGTTACCCTCGATGATTGCCTAAACATGGTAAACGAGGTCCTTGCCAAAAGAGCTCAAGGCTCATCATCATTTCCAACTATCAGCCCCAGTGGCAACCGGCCCGTGCCGTCAGTCAAACTCACAGCCAAGAGCGCTGCCAAGGCCGAAGGCATCGACAAAGGAGACAAAGCTCCTCACCTTGCTACAAGTCAAATCAGCCTCGAGAATGCCTCCAGCGGCCACTTAGAGAACATCTACGAAAGTGCTCCCAGCGAGACAGATCAAGCTTTCAAAGAAAGGAACGATCACCTCAGTATCAACATGCTCCAGTTCAACCCTATTCCCTACCATCACGGCCACGGATCCAGACAGCCCACCGGCAAACTACTAGCACTGATAGATTTGGCTCTCGAATGAGATCACGAGACCATCAGCATCGAAGAATTCAACACGCCCGTCAGTTTGATCAAACAGATATGGGCTGACTTCTTGGTGACCGAGATCAAAGAAGGCCGCATGGAATGTCCAAGAACGACTTCCTTCGTCAATGTAATCCAAGTATTTCCGCCATTCGTAGATTTGGATGTAATGGCAGTTTTAGACACCAGTCAGACAGCGCGCACCTATGGATACTGCCTAACTCTCGCAAGGAAAGCCCTCCTGGATCTAGCTGCGCAAGAAAGTCGCCTCTGGGATGAAAACAAAGCTCGAAAGACTTACAGGGACCAAGCCCTTAAAGCGTCACAAGCAGTTTCAGACAGACAACAAGAGGCTACTCTAGACCAATTTGACCTCAAAGGTTTGCCCACGGCAACTTCATGGATTACCATCACTTCTCAACAAACCCCCTCTGGCAAGGGAGGGCGGTCAACGGTCCAAACGACCAAGGAGATGGAATGGCACAACACAAGGAATACCTAGCCCAGCAACATGAGGAATACAAATGCTTACCTCCCCGAGAGAAGCAAGCCCTTTGTGAAAGCGACGACGAAGACAATGAAACCATACTCTTCCAAGCAACTGACGACATTAACAAAACCGAAATCCCAAGGGTCCTGGGTGGATAGGAACGGATCATTTCCATTCTCAAACTAAAAGGCCAACTGAAGAAGGAAGGTCTATTCAAAAAGAACAGAAAGATGGAAATACATCTCTAACAACTGCTAAAGGAGATTCCACAAACTACAGCATTCGTTTACAGAAACGATCAACTGGGACAAAAGCCAGTCACATGGGCAGACGTCCGGGAAGCCGTGTACTCACCTTCCGACATACCCGCCACTCAGTTAAAGCCACAAACAAAACTCTCCCCGATGGAAGTTTATCTAGACTGCCGCATACGATTTAAAGAAGCATTGGCTATTCTCACCTGAGAAGAAATGCAAGCGCTAGCTCTCGACGAAGGCTCGACTACAAGAGAGCGAATTTGGGCTAAAAGCAGAGGAAACTTAGCAAACCATGACTACTGCTTATCTCAACTCAAGAACGCCATGAGCCTGCTCAGCAAGAAGGAGAAAAACTTCAGTATACCGTGAAGAGATCAGAGAAACAGTCCTAGCAACCTCTGTTGCGCACTGACATTCGAATAACTACGGCGAACCATAGGCTCCCTCCCTGCAGAGGCACCTAAACCGGTATCTTGGGACAGAATTTGAAGAGCTGCTGAGTCCCCCGAGAAGACATCAACAGTCAACGAATTGAGAGAGGACGCATGGCCCTGTGCTTCAAAAAATCCTCCACTGACTATGGCTCAACTCAAAGCAACCTGTTCAAAGGAGACCAAGCCTGACGTCAACGTTCTGACCCGATCTGGTCAAATCAATGTGCTACCGCCCAAGGCCACCAAAAATCCAACGGAGCCAGAGCCGCAACCCGGTCTGCCCGTATCCACAGAAACAAGTTCCGGAAAGGAGGATCCAATCCTCACTCAGCTCAAGCAGACCCAGGCGAACATTTCCCTTTGGTCTCTGCTCACATCTTCATACCCTCACAAGCTCAAGCTAGAGGAATGTTTGGCCCGTACCATGGTCCCCATGGACGCAACTCCTGAAGAAGTAATCCAGATGATCGACAACATACACTATGGAAACATCATCACCTTCACAGATTTGGACCTGCCAAAATTTGGGGCTAATCACAATGAGCCACTCTACATCACTGTTCAGTTGGATGAGCGTCGCCTTCCCCGTGTATTGGTAGACGGAGGCTCCAGAATGAATGTCTTGCCCACCAAGATGATGGACCTACTTGACATCAAGCCCACAGATTTGAAGCCTTCAGTCCACACTGTCAAGGCTTACGATTCTACTTCTCCCATGGTTCTCGGGGTTGCTACTTTAAACATCTGGTTCGGCAAGCGGATGATCCCCACCAAATTTAAAGTGTTGGACATTCCTATCACTTTCACAGCCATCCTGGGACGACCCTGGCTACATCAAATGAACGGTGTGGCATCCACCCTTCACCAATGTATCAAGTTCATGCAAGGCAACGAGCTTGCAACAGTCTACGGCGATAGCGTCACCTCCGAAGGGACCTGCACCAACGGCATTCCAGTGTTAGAAATCAAGCATGACGACGATATGACATTAACTGGATTCACATTGGAAACTTCCAAAATCCAAATATGTAGTGTGGGCCTTCCACTATTCTGGGACAAAATCCCTCCTGCCATGAAGATGATGAAACTCATGAACTTCATCCCGGGACTGGGCTCGACAAAAGATTACAAGGCCAACACCAAGTCATCGAAGTCAAGGACCACACTACAGTCCAAGGGCTTGGTTATATGCCAACACCAGCTGACATCAGGGAAAATAAGAGGCTCGCCAGCACCAAAGCAGCAGCCCGCATAAGGGGAAACTCCTACGGCACACCCAACCTCCGACCTTACAGCTTCGACCTCGCTCGCTACTTCGTCAAAGGAACTAATAGCAGAACTGAGTGAACCGACAGTAGAACTGAGGGAGATGAGAAAGGAACAGGAAAAGTCAGTACAGAGACTACATAAAGGATGGGAAAGCTGGCATAGGACCTCAAGCATTTCAGAGGACTCAAGGCTAATCCGATAAGGGGAGCATTCCTCGACATCACTGCTCTACCTGGACCAATTGCCACCACAGTTCAGCATGAGTACTCATTCAAAGGGATCCCAGACATAAAAGAGCAGCTCGAGACACTCTTCATGGGAAACAGACTGTTCGGGTCAGCCTACGAGGCCACATTTGAAACAGTGACTCCAAAGCAGAAAGAACCAGAATTCGTGGAAGATGCTCTCAGTGGACTCGCTCTACAGAATCTTTTCGAAGAAGTCATGGAGGTGCCAAACCTGATTGACCTGGGCCCCTAAAACAATGTGATCGCCATGATCGGGACAGCAGAAGCCAAGCCTCTCGACCCCCGAACCCTCACCAAGCATCCAGCAATGCCACTGAAAAATTGGGTGACTTTCACCGAACCAAGGGCAAGCCAGACAGAAATGGAAGACAAACTTGGGCCACACCCATATCTCCCTAAACCTAGTCTCAAACCCTCCGAGTCTGTCATTATCAAAGTCCAGTCCTCTGAGTCGTCCGACGGCCTCACGCCAGAAGACTATGATAATGTAGCCAACAATGTATTCCCGTTCATCTTAAATGAAAAATTCGACCTTTCAGATTATCCCCTCATTGCCACTTTAACAACTGATAAGTTAACGAACAACTTAAAAGAAGTTATTAATGACTCACTTGATAAATAAGTAGACACACTAAACGAACAATACATTAAAGAATTTCTCAAGCACGTAGTTGACCAAGAGGACAATCGGGCCCAAGCTGCCAAAGAGATTATGACTAAAGTGAATCCGGGGTCAGTGCAAGAGCCTAAAGAGACACAAGTGGGCAGTTTCTTTGCCGGTGCAGAAAAAGAAGCCCTGATAAATCTCCTCAAGGAATATGTTGACGTGTTCGCCTGGTCATACCAAGACATGCCAGGACTCGATCCCTCAATAGTGGAGCACATAATCCCTCTGGATCCAGAATCCAAGCCTGTCAAACATAAACTGCGCAAGATCAAGCCAAAATGGTCTCTGCAAGTGAAAGAAGAAATCGAGAAGATGCTCCGCGTCGGCTTTATCAGAGTAATTGAGTACCCAATCTGGCTCTCCAACATTGTAACGGTCACCAAGGCCAATGGAAAGGTCAGATGTTGTGTAGATTTCCGAGATGTTAACAAGGCCAGCCCTAAAGATGATTTCCCACTGCCCAACATCGACATGCTGGTCGACACCACGACCAACTTCGAGGTAAAATCCTTTATGGACGAATTCGCCGAATACAATCAGATCAAGATGTCCGAAGAAGATCAGGCCAAGACTGCTTTCACCACTCCGTGGGGGACATACTGTTACATGGTCATGCTGTTTGGTTTAAAGAACGCTGGGGCTACTTATCAGCGGGCTGCAACTGCCATCTTCCATGACATGATTCATAAAGAAATCGAAGTGTACGTCGATGACATGATCATCCACTCGAAAGGATCAGACATGAAGCACATGACAGATTTGAGAAAGTTCTTCAATAGACTTAGAAAACACTCCATGAGATTGAACCCTGCAAAGTGCACCTTCGGCGTCAAATGAGGCAAAGTACTGGGGTATATGGTCACAGAAAGAGACATTGAAGCAGATCCCAAGAAAATCAAGGTCATCATCGACATGAAGTCACCGCAGACACTGACAGAAGTGAAAAGTTTCATGGGAAGACTTCAATACATCAGCCACTTCATCAACCAGCTGACATCTCTCTGTGAGCCAATGTTCAAGCTAATAAAGAAAAATGCTGACATCAAATGGGACTCCGAATGCCAGACAGCCTTCGAGAAAATCAAGACATACTTGGTGAACCCCCCGATCATGTGCCCTCCACATGAAGATAAGCCACTCCTCCTATACCTGACAATGACCGACACGTCAATTGGGGCTATGTTGGCGCAAGAACAGAAAGATTCCAGAGTTGAGCATGCAATCTACTTCGTGAGGCAAAAGCTTCAGGGAAGTGCACTCAGCTACTCAGCATTAGAGAAAACTTGTACCGCCTTGGTATGGGTAGTCGAGAAACTGAAACACTACATGCAGTCACATTCAGTGCTCCTGGTCTCCAAGATGGACCCCGTCAGATATCTCTTCGACAAACCATCTCTATCAATGAGATTAGCCAAGTGGTCATTCTTCCTGGCTGAATTCAACATCAAATACATGATCAGAAAATCAATAAAGGGTCGAGTAATGGCAGATCAACTGGCAGACTTCCCAAGCAGTGAACTCAAGGGTCCTGATCCACAGTTTCCAGATGACGGAATCTT
Organism: Adenophora triphylla var. japonica; assembly: GCA_022495995.1. Classification (NCBI taxonomy): domain Eukaryota; kingdom Viridiplantae; phylum Streptophyta; class Magnoliopsida; order Asterales; family Campanulaceae; genus Adenophora; species Adenophora triphylla. The sequence continues at coordinate 105,177 of JAFEMH010003274.1, read as the reverse complement.
CTCACTTGACAGCGCAAATCGCTGGAAACTCTTCTTCAATGTGGCAGCCAACAAGAAGGGAAATGGTATTGGAATGCTCCTGGTCGATCCGAAAGACGAGCACACTCCCATTGCCATCAAACTGAATTTTGAAGCAACCAACAATGCAGCAGAATATGAAGCTTGCGTAGTCAGTCTAGAAGCCACCGTTGAATGCAACATCAAAGAACTGGAAGAGACTCAGCATTGATCATCAATCAAGTATCCAACAGATGGATGACAATAGATTCTGGCCTCCATAAGTACCATGCGTACACGGAGGAACTCATTGCTCAGTTCAAGGACATCTCTTTCCACTACTTTCCAAGAGACGGGAACCGCTTCATAGATGCCCTGGCCATCCTAGCATCTCTTGTTGAAATTCCCGAAGGGAAATCAGTAAAACCCCTCAGAATAGGTAGACGGGAAACCCCCGCCTATTGTTATGAGATCGAAGTTGAACATGAACCGATCGACGAACCCTGGTACAATCAAATCTACCAGTACCTCCAAAATGGAGAAGCTTCCTTCACAAATGAAGATGGAAAATACAAAGAAGGGATCAAAGCCAAAAACATGATGGCTCTAAAATGCCTGGCATCCCACTTCGTCATTCTGGGGTATGTTATACAAGAAGCGCCACCAAGGACCACTCCTCCGGTGTGTAAATAAAGAAAATGCCAGCGAGCTGATGAACGAAGTTCACAACGGAACCTGCGGTCCGCACATGAACGCCAGAGCATTGACACAGATCATCCTCCGTATGGGTTACTACTGGGTATCAATGGAAACAGACTGCATCCAGTTCGTCAGAAGCTGCGACAAATGTCAATGGTTCTCCAACCTCAACCACATTCCTCCTCATGAGCTCTACTGCATGACTACACCATGGCCTTTCCCCACATGGGGAATTGACGTCATCGGCAAAATCACTCCACCAGAGAGCAACGGTCACAAGTTTATATTAGTCGCAGTCGACTACTTCACCAAATGGGTAGAAGCCAGATCATACAAAGTACTGAATTCCAAGAAGGTGGTCGAGTTCATCAAAGAGAACATCATGTGCAGATATGTGGTGCCCAACGAGATCATATCCGACAATGGGACCCACTTTGAAGGAGAATGTGACCAGCTGTTGACCGAGTTCAGAGTTACACGCCACAAGTCTTCTCCCTACAGACCACAGACTAATGGTGCAGTAGAGGCAGCAAACAAGACTCTTGCAAGAATAAAAAAAATGGCCGTCAGAGGTCGAGATTGGCCCGAAAAGCTACATCAAGCGCTTTGGAGATACAGAACATCAATCAGAACCGCCACAGGGGAGACTCATTTCCCACTCACATACAGAATGGAAGCAATGTTACCAGTTGAATTGGAAATTCCATCCCTCCGAGTCCTCTTGGAAAATGAAATCAATGTAGTCGAATGGCTCAAAAGCCGTCAGGACGAACTAGCTCTAGGTAAAAAACAGGGTCGCACTTTTCATCTCTCTTCAAATTTAACCAAAAGTGTAGAACTACGGTGACCTGAGCCCCTTAGTCCATTTGTAAAAGGGGAACGTAGGCAGCCATCATTGGTTCGGTCTCAAAAATGAATAAAATTTCAAATACAACACCAATCGCTTGTGTTATGAAAAACTCTTAAATTTAACCTACAGATTCATTACGTTTAAAACAATCTTTGATGAGTTCAAGCACAGTCTACTCTTAACTCGCTACACGCTAGCAAAACAACAATAAAACATTTAATCAACTTAATGTGTCTGCAATAACAGTGGGTGGATATTCCGAACGGCAAGGTCAACCTAGCCACTCTTACTCGGTCCTTCATCTTTCCACCCCATCACTTTTCCATGGCGGGTATTCTTTGCCTTCATAGGAAATATCCCCGTAGTCCTTCTACGTGGATCTGGGACCCTTCCCGATGCCTCTGTCAAACCCGTGGCCGCCAAAGCGGCCCTTTTCCTAGCTCTATCACGAGCTGCCTCTCTTCGAGTCGCCATATTCGTGCTCTGATCGGCCAACCGACTAGCATTGACCTCATAGTCAGCATATCATCCCCAGTACTATCATGAGGATTAGCCATCGCCTCAGCCCTCCTCAAAGTCGAGTTATCACGGCGGTCAAGGCCCAATAGCTCACTTCGTCTCCACAAAAGAGCCATTTGTGTCTCCCCTATACACTCCTCGTACCAGTTTAAATATCGAGTGGATAGAACGGTGCCCCCTCTCCGGTGAAAGAGAACCCTGGTAGGAAAAGATGCATATTGCCACAACCGCATGTAAAGCAATAACGTCGAAGGATCATCCATGAAAAACGACCCCACCTCAAAGGTAGCGGCATCACTCAAGCCCATTAACGGAACCTGCTCCAGGCCGAACTACCGCAGCACCAAAGACAAAATATAGAAAGAAGACTGGGACAGCCCCGAAACTCTGACAATGAAGAGACCTTCCTGAACGGTCCGACAAGTCTGCAACTTCCAGTGAGGAAGCTACCATTACAGATGATGCGTGCGGAGTTTGGCCATCCAAAGCTCCATGTCAGCCTGACTACCTCCTATTACCAAGGGTTGTCGAGAGAAAGACCAAGGAACACATGTCGCTGGTACCTCGGGCATCTCTTGCAATATCTCCCTCAACCGTAAAGTAAGCATAGCGGGACTTCCTCCCCACATGTATTGGCTACCGGTCGCCATCTGACCTATGCCCAGAAAAGTTTCACCCAAGATCAAGGGTACGATATCTCCTCCGCTCCAGCACTGCCTCACCAGGTCCAGAACACTGTGGTGGCATACCCCCAAGGACGTGAATGTGAATAGAGTAGCAATCACGCACAAAACAAAAGCGTCCCACGCAGCAGCGCTCCCATCAACACTTGCGAACCTATCTGGCAGCCCCGAGATGTCAACATGGTCAGTGTTCGGTATCAACATCCCGTATGCTTCCTCAGCAAAAACACCAAGCAGAGACATCAATTTCTCAACAGTTGTCATGCCGCCCGTCAAAGGAAGAACAATCTGCTCCACCTCAGGTCCTCTAAGGATAGCCCGAAACTCCTCAAGCGTGGGCGTAATCTCATTATATGAGAAACTGTACACGTGCCTCCTTTGATCCCAGAAATGAGCCGCAGCTCTCAAAAGGTCCCAGTCCCGCGAAAGCTCCTTCAAAGCCCAAATTGCCTTCATCCTATAACAACCCTCAAAAAACTCCTTGTTTTGCTTCGTGTGGTGCCATACCCACGTCTTGAACCTCTCCAAGAATCTCTCTTGCATCTGAGACGACAATCTTGGAAACGTGGCCATCGAAAGCGAAGAAAGCTTCAAGTGTTTGAGAGAGAAATAGATTTCAGCTTTAAGAACAAGCGTGAGACTTCTGAATCTGTAGAAACTGGACTGCAATTTAAACAAGTCGAAATTGAAATACTGGCCAGCCGACCTATCTCTCAGGTTGACTCAGTAAAACCTGTAGCCTTGCTACACTAATGTCCCTCAACATTTCTAAATTGAACCCTGTTCATGCCTTGACCAAACTTTCAAAATCCATGATCAATTCACTTATTGCAAATACCACATCCGCCTCGGGCTCGTGCAACAGTACAATTAATAAATAACAGTGCATATAGCTATAAATTTTATCTTCTCAAATTTATTATTTAATGCATTTCGTGTTATTATTTATTTTTTATCAACTTACTTGCTTATCTGCCAAAAATAAGTAAAAAGTAATCATGATAAATATTCAAGTGTACGAAGTTCGCCCCAAGGGCCTCTCGAGTACAAAACAATATCTGTTACAGGCAGTGCACACAATTGTCTAAAGGATATCAACCAGGACTACTCAGAGTCCGGCTCGTCATCCGAGCACTCAACATACTGCCCTACAGCAGCAGGATCCGTGGTAGACAGATAATCGACGAAGTCATCAAAGCCAGAGTACGAGAAATGACGGCCCCGCGCCTGTGCTTCCGAAGTCCCAATGCTCAAATCCCGAGTACGAAGAATGGCGAGCCCCAAAGCCAGCAGTCTCACCAGAGAACTGACTAAAGCCCTTCCCAGCATCTATACCACCAGCCGTGGAAACAAATGAGTCTCTCGTAATGGACGGTCTGGAAGGCATCGGCTCATGAACAGCCGCACTCCTCCGAGAACTTCACCGCAGGAAGTTAACAAGCCTCCTGGCAAAACCAGTCATCCCATCCAGACGTCTGACAGCCTGATCATAGGTACGGCCAGAAACCTGCAAACGAGGAAAGCCATCAAAAGACAGACAGGACAGCACAGATGCAACATTTGCAGAATGCTACTACAAGTACAGAAAAGCAACAAGGTACTCACCGAAGCACTGGGTTCAACTCTATATTGAGGCCTCGCCTGCTCAGGAATGGGAATCGTCAACCGCCGGCGAGAACCACCAACGCCCTCGAATGCCAAGCAAGTGCGGGGAGCGGATAATCTCTGGGATGTGAAGGGTCCTCACCCTCTCTGGCCAGCACATGTGGGCTCCTCAGCCTCATCCTCCGAAAGGTGTCATAGTCAGCCTCCTCAATGACATTCTCAACATAAGGCACTCCCTACCTATACTACTGCAACTTCTCCCCGACTATGGACAAAGGATACAGCATGTGAAGAGGCGGATCCCTCGGAACCAAGGGACCAGATCTCGGAGCATACTGGCAAGACACCCTCTTGCCAAGATATAGGATGTCACAATGAAGCCCCACTAGCAACTTTCGCTGACTTGTCACCTCCCTGGCAGCATTCACAATCGCGTGATCGAACGGCTCCACCAAGTCAAGTTGATCCTTGGCGAAAAGTCTCAGTCCAGAGCCGAAGACACCTCCTCATAAGTCACACGGGTACTCTCCCTCGACTTCACCGGCTTCCTACCCGCCTTCTGCAATGTCAGTATAGCGGGGAACAAAGGAGCATACTCCTCCCTGATGGTCCACCGATGCGGGTGGAACACCTCAAAGCACCACACCTGTAAAATGCCAGGAAAGTTATGTCAGCTACAAAGCAGATAAAGACAAGTACAAGCGAGACAAGAAAGAGAAAAAGAAGGAGACTCACATACAGCACAAACTGAAAGCAGCAGAATGAGTTATCCTCTCCCCGGGAATACTTGTCCAATGCAAAGAAAAGCTCGTCCAGACCATGTAAGTACGCCAATCCAATTCGCGACCCTTTTAGGTGCATTTTAATGTGATAAAATTGTACTAAGGGGCGTTTTGGTAAATTTTCGGTCCATTCCAAGGCTTCCGGAAACATTTCATAAGTTTCTCATGAAGGAAGTATTTTTTAGTATTTTTCCCAGATAAAAAGGACCTACAAGGAATTATTGGCTTTGGACCTTTAAGGAATTAGCCCGGAATGTTCCAGAACCAGTTTCTGGCGCCAGAAACGGTTATTGGCTCGTCCCGTCGTGCGACAGATTGAGCCATGGAAAGTTGAAGTGAAAGGTCGTACGACATCTTAAAACATTTTCCAATCAATGTTTAGATAGAAAATCCTCTCATTTTGCAAGGGGGACGGTTCCACACTCTTTCTCTCACAAAACGTAAACCACTCTCTCTCTCTCTACTCGCAGCCTCTCTCTCTATACGCAAAGCACAGATTCCTCACCGGTCTTCCTCGCCCATTTCTCCGGCCAAAACCTTCAATCTCCCTCTAAATCAACTAGCGACCTTCTCCCCTTCAAGCTCTCTCACCTTCCTCTGTTTCCCCGACCTCCAATTACAATCCACCATCAACGTTTTCCTTCGATACTCTTCCTCCGTGCTCTCTCTCTCTATCCAAGCGGCGACCAATCCTCCCTGCTCTAAACCTATTCGCCGGAGCAACCTCCTCCTCACCGGTGGAAACTCAATCCCCTCACAATCGCCTTCTTCCCCTATTTACAGATCTTAAATCATTCACCACCACCACTCTACCAACAAATTCCGATCACCACCTCTATTACCTCTGGCCCTATTCTAGTCCCTAGTATTGTTCCGTCCAATCCACAACGAGGTAGGGATGAGCATCCAAATCATCCCTCAAGTCTCTCTCTGTTTCTCATATAGTCCGTTCAACACACACGCACAGATGCCTGAAACCTCACAACCATTTCAATCTGAGTTTTGATTTGTTCCCGGAAGCTGATTTGAAGATCCTTCTACCTAACGTCGTTTAAGGAATGTGGACACTACGAGGGTAACAAATCCCTCCATCTCTATCTCATATTTACCATTTGTTTGCTTTATTGCGATTATTGTTCCTTAGATTTGATAATTGGGCTCCATCCGCCTTCAATTATCAAGTCCCAACTGCCATCTCTCTGTTTAATTGTCATTGCTTGATATCATTGATATTCATGATGTGATCTCGTTGGATTTGTTGCTTATTGGCCAAGGGAGTGTGGATCTCCCTATATCCACATCCCCTTGGTCAATTTATTGTGAATTCATTGATTTCTGAGTTGTTTGGGTGTTGTTGTTTGATTTAAATCGTTCTATGTTGGATCTGTTGTTCAAATTGTAAAGTCTCTGCAGATGGCAAGGTTATGTCACGCGACACTATCGGTCTCATCCATCCTGTGTAGCATGACATAACGTGTCATATGCAGAGATTGCTTTTTCAGTTGTAAGTTGTTCGTAGCATTGTAAGTGAGATGTGGCCTCCCACAGTAAAAGGTTCACAAGTTGTATTCCCTTTTGTTGAGCAATAAAATAAAGCATTAAAATGCATTTCATACATATTCTTATAATACAGACTTCGCACACACATTTGGATGTTTTGAATGTTGAACATAGAAAGACTCGTCTACGGACGAGGCGTGTTGGGTGAACTCTCGGTTCTTCCCAACACGTAACCTGACCCCCAAACCCATTTTCTCTTTTTAAAAGGTTTTCAATGTTTCCTTTAAAACGGCGTGGCGACTCCTATTTTTTATTTTCGGCGAGCGTTCATTCAGTGGCGACTCCGCTGGGGACTACACTTTTGAAAACCTGTTTTTCAAAAAGTGGGTCAAGCTTTCACTCTTGTTCAACATTTATTTCATGCATTTATGTGTGCCTTGTTGTGTGACATGTTATGTATGTAAATGCATTTGGTGCTTTTCTTTATCCCCTCCCTTTCCTTGGTTCCTGTTTGTTGTGCTTGGGGCTGAGCTATTGCGTTGAGCTTGGAGGCTGGGGCTATTTATGTTCTTCTTGTTCAGATTCTGGGAATGTGTCTCCTTCTGTCACGTGACATAACATGCCCTCCATGTCCTGTGTCACGCGACAGAAGGTGGTCACTCTGCAGGATTTGATTTCCTTGATACAGGTTGTGGTTGTGGGCAATCCCCATGATCAATATTATTGATCTTTGATTATTGTACTCTGTGGGGTGTGTATGTGTGTGTTGTTTTTTCTTTTATCCCCCCTTTTCAAATAAATAAATAAAAAAATCTTTTTTCACAAATAAAGGAAGATAGTCATCTGCACACTACTTCACGTAGATCTAGAACCCTCGAGTGCGATTGACAGCATCGCGGACGGCCATAAATTTCGCCTACGCTTGAGCGCCTAATGTCAAACCCATCGCCCTAGTGCGTTATAGGTGGCGCCACACTTTTAACCTTACCCAAAACGGTTGGTTTTGACACGACATTTTCAAATACACTAAAATGAATTGTTTCAAAGTTTCTATTAGGCTTTCGTACCTACCCCAAAACCTAGCACGTGTGGGCATGTTGCCATCGCAACATGGTTTCACGAAAGGACATGTCGTTCCCACGGCATGTTCTAACGAGAGATCATGTCGCTTTGTCAACGTGCACCGACGAGAGGTCATGCCGGATTTTTCCTTGAATTTCTTTAGGAATACCCGTTATGCTGCTCAAATTTCTCCAGAAATTGGGATTGCTCGTCCGTTCCATAAATGCTTCGATTTTATGTAGGTATTATTGCCTATTATTAATTTTGAATCAATACATTTGGTGTATTTTTGGATGATGTGTCCATAGGTTCCCCGAGGTTCTAGATTGCGTGAAATAAAGGAGTAGCCTTTTCCAACCGTCTCTAGGATTTAAAAGATATCGATTTCTACTTGAACACTAATAAAATGTTGCATGAGTCCATCTCCTTCCGTACTCCTCCCTCTCCCATACCATCTCAAAGTTCTCTATCCTCCGCCTTATACATGCTCTCTCCTCTCCAGTTAAGGCAAGTTGGGTGCGCGATCCGATTCCCGGTGCTCGTTTGGTTCACGTCTTGAGGCAGTTGCAGTTCAGCAGAGCTTATATACGATTCAGTCAGAGATGTCTAGTGCAGAGAAGGATATGACCACTCAATCTGGGGATTCATCTGTCCTGGGTCAGCAAGGCATGCATGATCTGTCCATGGAAGAGATGAGGGCTAATTTGGAAGCCGCTCTAGTTAGAGAGCGTGAGGCTCGATTACACGCTCAAGCCAGAGAAGAGGCAATACATTCTAAGTTCGTAGAAGCAATGAGAAGCCGTGGTATTGCTGTAATCTGACGTGCTGATGGGACTTATGAGGAGATTACCGATGCCAATCGGTTTGATGTCGAGACCAGAAATGTCTCCCTTCCTCCCCTTGATCCAACATTTCATCCAACTCAAGTTCCGAGTCATGGTGTGCAGTCAAACCCTCAGATGAGTTTTGGTTTAGTTGGAGGACCACAACCGATGTTCCATGATTTGACCTCCTCACCCATTCCCAATGCTTCCGTGCCTCTAAGCCAATTTGGGTCCCAGCTTCCGAACAGTCAAGATCTGTGGTTTCCAGGTTCTCAGTATCAGCAAGGTCAGTCTCATGGTCCCCACTTCCTGAGTAACTCTCAGCATCAGAATCAACACCCTTACTCCGGGAATCAGTTCAGCCAAGACAGATTTCTTCAGTTTCCGGCTAGCCAGCCTCAATCTCAAGGATATCAGTCTCAGCCGTTGATGGGTTCAGCTTGTGGATTTGGCTTATCATCTATGCAACATCCGGGGTCAACTCCTTACGTGCCTGCCAGTACTTCCCCAACCGGTCAGTTTAATCATTTGCCAGCTCCAGCACCTGGGTCAGTTCAGCCACCTCTCTTCCAATCAGCCAGCTTTGAGCCTTATTCAACTGTCGCTCCCTCTATTCCTCAACTCCCGGGGATGACCCCAGAGGTGATTGCGTTATTAAAACAGAAGCAACAACAAATTGACAAGTTGACTGCAGGATCAAGTGGACTTAAGGTTGTTGATCCAAGACAAGTAGAGCCTCTTCCTTATAAGTTCAAGATGCCCAAAATACAATTTGATGGCTCGGCGTGTCCGAAAACTCATGTGGACACATACGTGATGACTATGGGGGCAATGGGTTGTACTCCCGAGTTTATGGCTCAGCACTTTCATCTCACACTCAAAGGACCTGCTTTGACATGGTTTCTAACTCTCAAGCCAGAAGCTCGATCTAATTGGAGTCAGACCACTGAGGCCTTTCTTGAAAAGTACCGTGGGAACCTTGAATGGCGCACAACCAGGGATGATTTGGTCGGTACAATTCAGAAGCAGGATGAGTCAATCACCGAGTTCTATAAGAGGTGGAATGCTAAGCTTAATGAGCTGTCTGAACTAATCCCGTTGCAGGATCAAAAAGACATCTTTCTGTCATGTGTGAAGCCGGTTCTTCGGGAGGCTATTGGAAATGGTTGGTACCCCGATTTAAGGGAGATGGTAGGCATGGGAGCTCGCAACGAGAATCGACTCTTCAACCTTACCCAGGAAGCCAAAGCCGGCAGTGTTAGTGATTATGGGTCCAAGATGGTCAATCCAGTTTCCCGAATCCCAAAAGACAATAGTATCAACAACCTTCAGAGGGGAAGCACTGGCCCAAGCAGTGGGAAATTTCAACCTCGTCAGCCACGGAAGTTTGACGATATTGGCATGACTACAGAGGAAGCATTTAATGGCCTGGTTAAGACAGGGATGGTTCAGCCCCTTGATAATTACCTCCCTATGCATCGCAACCCAAAGCTGGACACAAGCAAGTACTGTTGCTACCACCAGTTCCCTGGCCATACAACCAACGATTGCATTCCCCTGAAGATGCTCATTCAGAAGCTTGTCGATGATGAAAAGGTTGAGAAGGCTCGCCCCAATGTTGTCCCCGATCTTCTTCAGTGATATCTGCAGAAGCCCAGAGGCTATCCCACCCGAAAGCGGAGAAGTCATTCAGTTAGCTCCGTAGGTTCTAGAGTGTCTTTTATGTGGTCATGAGTCTGTCAAGTCCATGTTATGAGTTCTTCAGTAATAAAAGTCTTTATTTCTTTTCTTGCTAGACTCGAGGCATCACTTGCACACCCACGTTACACTCAATTGAAATAGTCTTATTCCAAATGATCACTTGTGCTGCTCACTGACTAATGTTTTGAAATGACTAATGTTTAAATTAATCGGAGCGAGAAAATCGACTGACATCCTTCTCAAATTGGGGCTTGCCAACTCCCCATCTCGTATCTCCTGTGCTCACATATCTTCCTTCGCCCTCACCATCTCGTTGTTCGATGAATTTGCATGGATTTTCTCAGAGAAAGCTTAAGCAAGAAATGAAGACTCAATCTCGTTCGGATCATACGGTAGGGGCTGCGGTTGAAACCTTTCACCCATAGGAAAGCCATTACCTCACCCTCACTAAACAATACCCTTTCATTTCAAGATCGGCATTTTTGAAACCCGTCTAACCATCTCAAGAAGAAGAGGGACTATCCTTGGGGCTCCCGTGATTCAAAAGAAAAAGTGACCATGTCCAAGCTCAAGAACGACGGAAAGCAATGATCCATCCTGTGGACTAGCTGAAATTCTCCTCTCGAAAAAAAAGACAAAAATACAAAAAAAATACAAAAAAGAGAATAAAAAAAAGAAAAGAAAGAGAGCCTAGTCCCCAGCGATTCTCTCAAAAGAAAAAGTCAAAAGATCCGGTCATTACTCAAGAAGAGTCTCAGAAGGAATAAGAGACAGCACGGATGTCCCTCACCACTACCTCAACCAACTCCTGCCATCCTCTCGATCTTAGAGGATATTTCCACTACCTTGACCAATTCCAAGCCGTCCTCTCAATTTCAGAGGATATTCCCATAACCATTACCCTTGCCCTTGGCCAAAGCCAAGATTGACCTCTCATTCCTAGAGGCATTGAAGATTCAATCATGGATTACCTTGCCATAGAAATCCTAAACACCGTCCCAAAAAGCCAACCTCTCATCTTTAGAGGTTCAGCCAACAAAAGGCCTGGACGACATCTCATTTTAAGAGGACATGATATCCTGAATCACCCAAGGGCCGATCGAAACCCCGAAACCCAGTCGCAGTTCCTACCGGATAGTAGTTTCAGACCATCAAGCGAAGATTGTGCAAATTCTATCCGTTCATTCGACGTTTCATGTGATCATATTTCATTCTTCTTCCGCAAACACTTGTCGTGGACGTCTCACTGGGGCTTCACATCCGTGTCTCCCATCGACACTCCAAGAGGACATGTTTTTAAATTCCCAAATTCCTCAAAGGTCCTCAAATCCTCGAATTCCAACGTTCATTCTATTCATTCGGGATAAGCCCAAACTACGGCGACCTGAGCTCCTCCCAAAGAGGGGAACGTAGGCAACCATAACTGGTCCGGTCGAAATCACAAACAGATCTCAGAAGATCCGGTCTCCTCAAGGACCATTCCCATACACTTTCCATCCTTCGGAGTTTGATTCTCGATATCAGTGGGCTTTCTCCTCAGGATTATTTGAAATATTTGTTCATATCGACTTTATTGGTTGAATAACCCGAACATCAATAAAGGGTTTTAAGCAGCTTTGTGATCATCACGAATAAAACAAGTGTTTAAGTGTCTCGACAAGTCTTCTCTTTCTACATCATAGGAAGATAGAGCCAAATACTGTTTCGGTCAGCAGGGGCTTCCATACACTTTTTTCACACCTTGTGATGCTTATACTCTCCCAAAAGAGTCAAACCCAAAAGCGAGAGTGTCATACACGAATTCGGGATTCATTCCCACCCTCGAAAGATGTGCCCCTGCACGTAAACACTTCCGAGTCGTGTCCAGCGACTGATTGACTGCGGGTTGAAATGATGGGTTGCCTCCTCGGCCACACGATGACTCTGTCTGCGATAAAGCTACATGGAATTTCCTCAAGCTGGGGCTTTGGTTAAGGTATCCCTCAGACTCTCCTTACCAAATTTCTCTCCAGGTTTGCTTTACACTGTCAACTGGGGCTTCGCCAAGCCGGGATCATTCTCTGCACATTCTCTACTGCTTTATGTCTCAGATGTGCGATACATTTTGTCCTCACCAGCAATGGACCTACTGCAGGCAGTACTCCCGGGAGCGTCCCCGACTTGCCTAAGCTGCACCGTATCATCCATCACTCATACATTTTCCCACCTCATGGGAGAGGGTCCACCCCATCATAAACACTTTCGTCCCATACACAATCCATCATAGCACAACTGCTACATACATATCTGCTCGTCAAGCCATGCAAAATCCTCACTCCATATCTATCCCCATCTGAGATGGACTTGTGCAACAAAAGATTAATAATGCATAAGCAAAAGGTTAAATAAAGTTCAAAGTGCCTAGAGTGTTATGTTTTCCCCCATGAGGTACAATAATCAAGTGATCGTAATTTGATCGTGAAGATTGCCCCTCAAATCACAATCTTGGACAAGGATTCCAAATCATGCAGGTGGCAGACCCCGCCTTTATTATCTTCAACAGGCCCGTCACCTTCGAACTCATCAGCACCGTCGAAAAGAGCTCCAGCTGCCCATTCTCCAAGCAATGCTTGTCAAAAAAGAGCTTCAGCTGCCCCAGTACCCAAGCAATAATGCTCACCAGTCTCGACGACTTCAAAGACTATTTTGCAAAGACCGTCCCGTGAATGGCCACCCAGCAAGCGTCGACAAGTGGTATAGGTCCCTCCGGTAGCCATAGTCATCAAGCAGTAGCATGACACCCTCTGGCAGCTACACCTATCCCCAGCAGAATCAATGGTAGCATGAAACCCTTAACAGCTACCTCCCATCAAGCAGTAGCACGAGACCCTCCGGCAGCTACAACTCTCCATCATCAAACAGCGGTAGCATGAGACCCTCCAGCAGCTACAGGTGAGCACAGCACAGGTATGAAAGCATATCTCAGTCAATTACTTTGCTAGAAGCATTAATCTCATTCCCAGGATAGATGCCTTCAAATAATCCCGTTCCAGGTTGGATGCCTTCAAATAATCCCCTTCCAGGTTGGATGCCTTCAAATAATCCCCTTCCAAGTTGGATGCCTTCAAATAATCCCATTCCAGGTTGGATGCCTTCAAATAATCCCATTCCAGGTTAGATGCCTTCAAATAATCCCCTTCCAGGTTGGATGCCTTCAAATAATCCCGTTCTAGGTAGTGATACCTTCAAATGATCCCTTTTTAGGTCAAGAGACCTTCAAATAATCCCGTTCTAGGTAGTGATACCTTCAAATGATCCTTTTTTAGGTCAAGAGACCATCAAATAATTCATGTCAGGTCAAGAGGCCTTCAAATGATCCCTTTTAGGTCAAGAGACCTTCAAATAATCCCTGTCAGGTTGTGATGCCTTCAAATGATCCCTTTTAGGTCAAGAGACCTTCAAATAATCCCTTTCAGGCTGTGATGCCTTCAAATGATCTCGTTTAGGTCAAGAGACCTTCAAATAATCCTTTTCATGTTATGATGCCTTCAAATGATCTCGTTTAGGTCAAGAGACCTTCAAATGATCCCTTTTAGGTCAAGAGACCTTCAAATGATCCCTCTTAGGTCAAGAGACCTTCAAATAATCCCTTTCAGGTTGTGATGCCTTCAAATGATCTCGTTTAGGTCAAGAGACCTTCAAATGATCCCTTTCAGGTCAAGAGACCATCAAATAAGTTCCTCCTATGTTCAGACCCCTTCAATCAGTTTCATCCCCAGAACTACGACCGGCTTGATTCCCTCCCAAGGATACGTAGGAATTCTTTCTCCAAAGGTCCATGCCATCCGATCTCATCAATCATTTTTCGCCCTCCGCCTTATCCCCCTGCCGCTCATTGGGATTGGGTCTTATTTTATCGACAACCTCACTTATTCCATAAGTGACATTGCCGAGGGGCTCTGTAAGTACGCCAATCCAATTCGCGACCCTTTTAGGTGCATTTTAATGTGATAAAATTGCACTAAGGGGCGTTTTGGTAAATTCCCGGTCCGTTCCGAGGCTTCCGGAAACATTTCATAAGTTTCTAACGAAGGAAGTATTTTTTAGTATTTTTCCCAGATAAAAAGGACCTACAAGGAATTATTGGCTTTGGACCTTTAAGGAATTAGCCCGGAATGTTCCAGAACCAGTTTCTGGCGCCAGAAACGGTTATTGGCTCGTCCCGTCGTGCGACAGATTGAGCCAAGGAAAGTTGAAGCAAAAGGTCGTACGACATTTTAAAACATTTTCCAATCAACGTTTAAAAAGAAAATCCTCTCATTTTGCAAGGGGGACGGTTCCACACTCTTTCTCTCACAAAACGTAAACCACTCTCTCTCTCTCTCTACTCGCAGCCTCTCTCTCTATACGCAAAGCACAGATTCCTCACCGGTCTTCCTCGCCCATTTCTCCGGCCAAAACCTTCACTCTCCCTCTAAATCAACCGGCGACCTTCTTCCCTTCAAGCTCCTTCACCTTCCTCTGTTTCCCCAACCTCCAATTACAATCCACTATCAATGTTTTCCTTCGATACTCTTCCTCCGTGCTCTCTCTCTATCCAAGCGGCGACCAATCCTCCCTGCTCTAAACCTATTCGCCGGAGCAACCTCCTCCTCACCGGTGGAAACTCAATCCCCTCACAATCGCCTTCTTCCCCTGTTTACAGATCTTAAATCGTTCACCACCACCACTCTACCAACGAATTCCGATCACCACCTTTATTACCTCCGACCCTATTCCAGCCCCTAGTGTTGTTCCGTCTAATCCACAACGAGGTAGGGACGAGGATCCAAATCATCCCTCAAGTCTCTCTCTGTTTCTCATATAGTCCGTTCAACACACACGCACAGGCGCCTGAAACCTCACAGCCATTTGTTGTGAATTCATTGTGAATTCATTGATTTCTGAGTTGTTTGGGTGTTGTTGTTTGATTTAAATCGTTCTCTGTTGGATCTGTTGTTCAAATTGTAAAGTCTTTGCAGATGGCAAGGTTATGTCACGCGACACTATCGGTCTCATCCGTCCTGTGTAGCACGACGTAACGTGTCCTATGCAGAGATTGCTTTTTCAGCTGTAAGTTGTTCGTAGCATTGTAAGTGGGATGTGGCCTCCCACAGTAAAAGGTTCACAAGTTGTATTCCCCTTTGTTGAGCAATAAAATAAAGCATTAAAATGCATTTCATACATATTCTTGTCATACACACTTCGCACACACATTTGGATGTTTTGAATGTTAACATAGAAAGACTCGTCTACGGACGAGGCGTGTTGGGTGAACTCTCGGTTCTTCCCAACACGTAACCTGACCCCCGAACCCATTTTTCTCATTTTAAAAGGTTTTCAATGTTTCCTTTAAAACGGCGTGGCGACTCCTATTTTTTATTTTCTGCGAGCGTTCATTCAGTGGCGACTCCGCTGGGGACTACACTTTTGAAAACCTATTTTTCAAAAAGCGGGTCAAGCTTTCACTCTATTTCAACATTTATTTCATGCATTTGTGTGTGCCTTGTTGTGTGACATGTTATGTATTTAAATGCATTTGGTGATTTGCTTTATCCCCTCCCTTTCCTTGGTTCCTGTTTGTTATGCTTGGGGCTGAGCTATTGCGTTGAGCTTGGAGGCTGGGGCTGTTTATGTTCCTCTTGTTCAGATTCTGGGAATGTGTCTCCTTCTGTCACGCGACATAACATGCCCTCCATGTCTTATGTCACGCGACAGAAGGTGGTCACTCTGCATGATTTGATTTCCTTGATACAGGTTGTGGTTGTGGGCAATCCATGTATCTATACATGCATACACATATATGTGTATGCATGTATCTATCTTTGTATCTATCTATGTATGTATTGATAGATATACATGTATTTAAATAAACACATATCTATATATACATACATGCATGCATTGATACACATATATGTGTGTATCAATGCATACATAGATACATGCATACACATATATGAATATCCACATATATGTTTTTATATATACACACACATAGATACAAAGATAGATACATGCATACACATATATGTATATGAGATTTGGGATGTAGTAATAAGCATTATTAATATTTCTTTTAAAAATTAAATTTATATTATTGTTAATAAGTATTTTTTTATAATTTATTAATATCAATTATTACTTAGGTATATTAATATTTCTCAGAAGTTTAAATTATTAAATTATTATTATCAATAAATTATATTTTTAGGCATTATTGTTTTAGGATTTAGAGCGAAATTCAAGGCTTAGATATATTAATATCTCTTAGAAGTTTAAATTATTTTGTTGTTTTAAATATTTTTTCTATATTATTATCAAGGTTCTAAAAAGCGCTAGGTGGATGCTAGGCGGCAGAGCTGAGCCTAGCGCCTAGGCGGGGACTAGTCGGGATTAGTCGGGACCTAGGCGGGCCTAGTTGCTAGGCGTTGGAGAGGGGCCTAGCGCCTAGGCGCCCTTAGGCTGGGTCTTTTAGAACACTGATTATTATCATAATTTTTATTTATTATATATTATTCAATTATTATTTTGAAAAGTTAATTTTTAATCGAAAAATAATAAAAATTAGTCGATATCCCACATCGAAAGAAAACATAAGTAAAATGGCCTTGGCCTTGGCCTTGCCTTAGCTCGGCCGGCCTTGGCCTTAGCCTTGGCCTTGACCTTGGTCTTGACCTTTATCCCACATGGAAAGAAAACTAAAGTAAATGGCTTGCATTGCCTTGGCTTGGCCTTGGCCTTGGCATTTTATCCCACATGAAAACAAAACAAAAAAAAATGGATTGCCTTGGTATATAAGGAGGAGCCAAGGTGAGCATAATATCCGTGGCATTTTTAATGGCCGGCTTGGCCTTGGCCAGCCGTGGCCTTGGCCGTGAACTTGGAATTTTTTTTTAAAAAAAGGCCTTCAATTGACCATTTTAACCGGATTAACCGTGTTAACCGGTTATAACCGTTAACCGTATAACCGTAACCGTTAGTACACGGTTAACGGCTAGGTTACGGTTAAGACTTAACGGTTTTTTTAATCGGCGGTTATAATCGTTAACCGGCGGTTATAACCGGATGAACACGTCTACCCGAAAATGCCTCGATTTACGTGAAAACACAAACACCAAATCGTATCCCGTATACGCCTTTCCGAGCTAAAGAGTTAACACCTAGCCATTGGTAACACTCTCACTCTCTAAACTCCATTTTGTCTCGATTTACGCGTCAAACGCTACTTTCGATCCGATTGAAGTTCTCAAAATGTAGACGAAATGTCGTCTACGGGACTTGATATGTTTTAGTCCTTTATAATCTTCTCCTCCTCAAGATAAGTAATTTAGGGTTAAAACGGCATTCGAGTCCCGTTTTTACTTTTCTGTCATTTAGCGTCTAGTTCGTTTGATCCGTTGATTCACACTCTTACCGTCTGAACCGTTTGGTTTGTGATTGTCATTTACAAGTCCGGATCGTTTGATCCGTTGATATCGCACTTACTTTACGCTCTTTACAAATCCGAGTTGTTTGGCTCGTCGATCGCATTTTTACCGTCCAGATCGTTCGATCCGTCGATATCGCACTTTCAATACTGTCATTTACAAGTCCAAGCCGTTTGATTTGTTGATAGTATTTACTTACAATTGTCCGAGTCACAAAATGACTCATTGATCGCATCTTACTTGCCATCATTTTCATCAAAATGGGTAACATAGTAATGCTCGGCTCAAAATCGACGTTTGACATTCAAACGCTCATTTCAAACTCAAAACCGACGTTTGTCATTCAAACACTCTTTTACCAAAATCAACGTTTGTCATTCAAACTAAAGATTCCAGTTCGTCATTCGAACTCCATTTCAAACTCAAAACCGACGTTTGTCATTCAAACGCTCTTTTACCAAAATCAACGTTTGTCATTCAAACCAAGATTAAAGCTTGTCATTCAAGCTCATTTTCAAAAGCAACACGAACACACACACACGCACACTTTTCAAGAAAGGTAGAAAGACTCGTCATGCGAGGCATTTCGGGTGATCTCCATACACGCACACTTTTCAAAAAATCATTTTTCTAAGTTTTGGTTACCAATCAAAACGACCTCCTTTTCAAAAGTATTTTCCTAAGTTTTGGCTACCAATCAAAACGAACTCCTTTTTCAAACCAGCCTTTTTCAAAGTTTAGGCTCATAATACAAAACGGCGTGGCGACTCTCTCTTTCCCGAAGCGAGGCCCAAGTTGCGAAAGCCGCTCGCCACGTCTCCTTGCGCGATCCGAGTAATTTCAAGACCCTTAGTAGAAACACTCACACTGCTGGTAGTAACAGTGGTTTTGCGGGCAGCAGAGGTCATAGGTTGGGTAGACATGATGGATGTATGAGGATTTAAACCGATTTAAAAAACCAAAGGCCCCTCGGTGGGCGCCAAATTGTTTTGGTGAAAAACAATCAAATGTAAAGTAGGTGAAAACAAGTTTGAGGAAGGTACAATGGAATATAACCGGTGTAAAATGAGGTAAGATTGACACGGCGATGTAACGAGGGAAAGCCCTTAAGATGATCTCACCGGCATAAAACCTCGGGAGGTGATTGTGAGCACCTACCTTCTCGAACGGTAATATTGATATTCAAGGAATTACAAGCGATGAGCTATGGCGGAGTACAAGAAGTGGTGCGTGCAGTGTGTGTTTGTTTCATCCCATAGCCATCTTTAAATAGAAAAAAGATAAAAGCGTAACTAATCTTCCTATAATCTCGGGTTGTTATCTTCAAATCTTGACCTGTTCTCTTATCCGTTGAGAAGGGTCCGTAGTTTAGCACGTTTACACGTTCAGTTACTTATCCTGTAAAAAGTTATTTAATTAAATAAATAAACAAATAACTAATTTACCTTATCCGCAGGAGCCAAGGTGTTGACATGTTGACTAGGCTTGCAAATGTCGTCATCTGAGATAATTGCCCATAACACCAGTATAAGGTCGGAAGACCTTATTTTTCCTAACTTCTCAAGCAGCTATTCTTTGATTTTTTTCACTACCATGTTTGCTTGAAGAAACTCTTGTTTTGTTAGTTTAGTTCTTCTTTAGTGTTTGAGGCTGTGTAGACTTTCAGCTGAAGAACAAGACACCCCCCCCCCCTCCCCCCTTCCGGGAGAAGTAGGCAGAATTAATGAGTGAGAAGTAGTGTCACTGCGTCCGAGCTCAATTTTCAGTCAATTTTATTTAAGTCAAAAAACTACTTTACCCCTAAATCTTTCATATAAGTGGACCTTTGAGTTTTGACCAAAGGTCATGACTTTTGAGTTTTGACTTGTGAAGAATTCTGACCAAGTCATGACTTGACCAAGTGCTGACCTTTGAGTTGGTTTTCAAATTTGATCAATTCAGGAAGGAGGGTATAGTTATTTGATACTCCCTCCCTCTCACTTGTTTCGGCAAATTAATTTCAATTTGATCAATAATTTGGAAAAAATAATAATGATCCTAATGAAATTGTATCACGAGTTTCTACCAAAAACTCTATCAAAAAGATGTTATTTACAAAATAAAAACACACGCGTAAGTTATGATTTTATAAAAAAAAATATTCCCTACGTCCCGATTTAAAATTCTTAGTTTGACTTGCTACGGGGATTAAGAAATAGTAAATGTTGTAAATATGAAAAATATAGTAGGAAAGAGAAATTGGGTAGAGAGTTTTTATTTTGAAAACGATATGTGGGTCCCATTGTCAATTTTAGGTTATAAAGCAACTAAGAACCTTAAACTGGGACAGACAAAAAAAGAAAGTAAGAATCTTAAATCGGGACGGAGGAAATATCTTTATTTTCATTTATCTGTTAAAATAACTAAAATAACTCATAAATGCATTTATCAGTTATAAACAACTGATAAATGCATTCATCGGTTGTTTAACCAAAATATCAAGCACAAAAAACTCTTTATAAACTGATAAATGCATTTATCAGTTATTTGATAAAAAAAATGTTATTTATCAATTATAAACAACCGATAAATATCATTAAAAAAAGAGTTTTTTGTAATATTTATAGAGTTTTTTTGTAATATCCAAATTGTGTGATTTTTTATTTTTTTTTTGTAATATCCATCTTTCGAAAATAATTTTTGGTAAATGCCCTTTAATAATAATCTTAACAACTTTTATATTTACATTAGAATAATTAGTTTTTATTTAAATTATTGGTCAAATGTATAATTAAGTTGATCGTATGTTTAATTTCGAGCCAGACGAAGACGAAGGGATTATGCAGTATAAAGTTGGTCCATCAGTTTTAGTCAGTTGTAAATATAATTTTACGACATTAATAATTTCTTCCTATATTGACTTTCCATCCTGGGACCATTTGGCTGATTATTTCAATATTTTGTATTAATAAATAATACAAAAAATTCATGTCAATGAAACAATCAAACCTATCATCGCCGGCAATCTATACTAAGGGGCTTTTTGTGTAAGAATCCAAAAATTGTTAGACTTTAATTAATTATTTTATTAGAAAAAAGCCAAAAACTCACAAAAAACGCGTTTTTTTGTAAGCTTACAAAAAAACGTGTTTTTAAACCTTCTTCTTCTCTCTCAGACGCAAAGCTCTCTCACTACATTCTCTCTCTCTCTAGACGCAAATCAGAGAGACGCAAACCAGAGAGCTCCGCAATCGTCTTCCTCAAGCTCTCCCTTGCCGGCGACCTTCCTCAACCAATCCTCACCCTCTTCTCCGGCCCCGGCGTCTTTGCGGCAACCAGTCTAACCCCGGCCGACGCTATTAACGCCAGATCAATCAATTGGCTCAATACGCCCTTCAAATCCCCTTGCCCGGCGTCGGATCACCAACCCTGGCCACCGGAGATCCAATCTCTCCTTCACCGGAATCCTCCCTGACCTCCTCCTTCACCTTCAGCTATTTCGAACGGTTTTTATTGCTTCAATTTATGATGCATGGATGGTGGAGAAATTCTAATTAAGCAGAAATTGAGGTTCAAAATGTTGAATGTGAAGAAACTGATTCAAACGATGATTGTTGTTGTTCGTCTATGATCACGCTGTGCCGGTCCTCTGTTGATTTGAGTATAAAATGTGCCCGTTCCAATTCAAAGTAATGCCAGTTTTTGTTTTTATGAATGCCAGTTCATGTATAATCAAGTGCCCGTTGGTGTAAAATTGAGTGCCTGTTAGTGTATAATCAAGTGCCAGTTCATGTATTTTGGAATGCCAGTTAGTGTATAATAGAGTGCCAGTAAGTGTGTAACTGAGTGTCAATGTATTTTTTGAATGCCAGTTCTTGTAATTTTGAATGCCAGTCCATGTTTGTTTGAATGCCAGTCAGCAAAAATGTTTACCAGTGTTTTTTAGTGCCAGTCTATGTGTATTTGAGTGCCAGTTTACGTGATTTTGAATGCCACCCATATTTTTTGAATGCCGGTGCTTGTGTTTTTGAGAGCGGCAAAGAAAATATTAATGTAACAGAGTGCCGGTGTTAGTGTAACAGAGTGCCGGTGTGAAGAGTGCCGGTTCATGTATATAAAAGTGCCCGTATAAAAGTGCCGGTGCCGGTTTAACAAAGTGCCGGTGCGATTCCGGCACTTTGTTAAATTGGTAATCGGCACTTTTTTCATCGGCATTTTGTGATACATGGACCGGCACTTTATCACGATCTGTTACCAGCAGTGTTGGCATAAACGGGGAAACCAGTAATTATAAAAATGCCACCGTTTATTTTGAACATGGTTGCCAGTATTTACAAAATTGCCACCGCTTAATTTGAAAACACGTTTTTTCATATCTTAAGAAAAAACTAGTTTTTCATAAGACCAACTCTAGAAAAAATTAATAAAATAAATTAATTAATGAAATTATAATTAGAAATTAACTCTTAAGTAAATGGGTTTTTAAATTAATTGGGTTAAAACTAATGGACTAGGGTTGGGCTTGTGCAAGAGAGGGCCCAAGGAGGGTAGTAAATACATTTAAAAACAATAAACCTTCCTTATCATTTCCCATAATTCATCCGTCAGTTACCAAAGAAAAAAAAAAAAAAAAACAAAAACCCTAGTAACCCTAACCCTAGGCGGCCGGAACTGCAAGGGGAGGAGGAGCAGCCGTGGGTTGTTCTTTGGGAAAGCTTTCTTCACCAAAAATTAAGGTAATGTCAAACCCTAACTTCCCTCTTTCGTTTCATTCAATTCGGAGCACTAGGGAATTAATTATGATTTTTAGAAGATTTAAAATACTATTGTTCTTGGATGATTTTTTTCAAGTTTTTAAATGTTAAATTTTGATGTTAAATAAATGATTTGAGGATTAAAATGATGGAGATTTAATGTTACAATAAGATGTTCATAACCCTAAATTGTTTTTGAAATTAGGGTAGAAAGAATATAGATTAAATTAATTATTTTGTTAAGGGATGAATGGTTAAAAAGGTGAATTAATTAATTTACTAGGCTAATGTTAATAAAATAAAAAGTGAAGAAAAATCAAAAGCCTTGAACTGGGAGCTTGTGATGTACGGCCGAGACCCTAGGATTGATTAGGTGTTTGTTTTGGTTTTAAATAATTAATCTTTTGGGTTAGTTTACAAGGAACAAAAGTAAAAAGAAAAGAAAAGGAAAAAAATAAAATAAAAATAAAAGCAAGCCTTGGATTGAATCTGTGAAGGCCAGCGAAACCCTAGGCCAAAATTGGATGTGTTTTGGTTTAATTAATTAAGCTGTTGGTTAAGTATTAAAAGACTACAGTTAGGTTTTTAACTGAAAAGGGACTAGATTGAACAGTTTGAAGCCGAAATCGTTAAATTGCTAACTGAACCGTCAGGAAATCAGATGGAGAGTTAACTGGGGACTAAACTGAAAGGATCAAAACTGCAGAAGGACTAAACTGCAATTAATTAAAAGTTTAGGGACCAGTTTGCAATTATTTAAAAGTTGAAGGACTAATTTGCCAATATTAAAAAGTTGGAGGATTATTTAGCAATTACCTAAAATATGGAGGACCTTTAAGTAATTAATCAAAAGTAAAAGGACTTAAGTGGAAATCCTAAAAGAAGAAATTTACATTAAAGTTAAGGATTGAAGAGAAAACAATCCTAAATAAAAATCAAACTATAAATAGGAAATGACAAAAGCCAAGAATAAGAAAATTTACAAATAAGGAAAGTTTCCTAAACTAGAAACTTTCCAAATTTAGAAAGTTACTAAATAAAGAAAAGGAAGAAGTTAACGCATAAGATTTAACTAAGTAAAGAATAGTTAACGACAAATGCGAATACTAAATTACTCTTACGTGTTTGTAGATACGCACGGGAAGAGCGGTCCAAGAAGTTAGACCGAGGTAAGGGATTACGTTCCTTTACTGTATTCGAATTCTTTTTCATTGGAATTCCTATATCTTTTTGATATGATTAGACTATCAAATGGCATGATAGTTATTTGTGAATAATCTGCGTTATTGAACGTCATTTGAAAAATATCTATATCCTATGATAATATTGTTGTTCATAGAATATCGGAAGTTGAAACTTGTCATATGCATACCTGTACCTTTGTATGCTTTCTTATTCTAGCATGTTTGTGGAATCACTCACTTGCTTAGAATGGACATGCCCAGTTAGAAAAGGCATTGTCAGAACTTGTCTAAGGACTTGTTCTTAATAGGGATTGCATGAGTGATCACATGCCTTCTCTCAGGAATTGTCTGATTACAAGGGCAATTCTAGACCCGAGCATATATGTGTGACAGTACCATATATGTTTCGACCCACACTAATGGCTTGATGAAGCTAGGTGTTACTTGTACCTTTGGCATTGAGGTTATAATGTACGTTGGAATTGACGGAAAAATTGTATGAATTCCTTTGAATTGTAGTGCCATACTTCTTTGAAGAATATTTTTAAATTGTGTCTTGACTGTATTGTACCGCAGTCTTTTATAAAGCTTAAGTAACCTATCCTTGGATTACATTATTGAAGTGTTCATTCTGGTCGTCTCTTCTTAGTACCCGAAGAGACATCGTATGAACTTACTGAGCATTCATTCGCTCACCCTTTCTCCCTAAATTTTTCTTTCCAGGTTCCAAGTAGAAGGATTTTGGATTGGTCGCGAGAAGGGCGACACTTGGAGAATAAATAGAAATACTGAACAATTAGTTTATTTGCTTTTGGTTGTAAGTACCTTAATGGCTAGTGTGGTTTTACTAGCCGAGACAATAAGTATTTAATTCGCTTCCGCATTTATTAAGTATTTATTAAGTATTTATGGTATTTAATGACATTTATGATGTAATAGGGTTGTTGGGTGGAAACCCTAATATCTTGAAGTTATATTTAATGCCATTGAATGCTCATTTATGAATGGAAAATTAGGGGTGTTACAGTTGGTATCAGAGCCATGGCTTTAGGTCTTATGGGAAATTAGACTTGAGTCCTTGGTGATAGTTAAATTGACTTTTAGAAAGGTGAATTAGCCTGTTCAACCTAGAACTAAGTAAACAAGGTTGGAAGGAAACTTACTATGTGGTTAAAGAATTATACTTGTGCCTTATTTTGAAGATATATATATATATTGTGTTTTGGAGTTAGATTAATTAAGTTCCTTGTCTAATGTGTGTAGGATCAATGGCACGAAGACCGCTTAGGTCCGTAAGATATAGTGCGGCTCTCAGACAAACAATCGCAGCTAAGGATTACCGCATCAAGTTAATCACTAAGGAGTTAAAGAAGGAGAAAGCAAAGGTGAAGGGTTTGCAGTATACCCTCAAGGTAGTCAACGACGATATGCAACTCATGGAAAAACAGCGGGATAAGAATATTCAGAAGGTCAAGCTCGGGGAGATACACAACAGGATAGCAGTTAGGGAATGGAACAAGTTTAGTGTGCAAGTGCTAGAGGAACAAAGACGGGTGTACGACCTCGAAAAACAACTAGATGAACAACTACAACGGGAGCAAGAGACAAGCTGCCAATTGCATGCAGAAAAGCGAGAGATTGAAGCTAAGTATGATGAGTTAGCAGCTAAACATGAACTGTGTGGAACCTAGAAACCAAATGAAGTGACAGGGCGAACGATCAGAAATCAAGAGAGTTATTTTTTTTAAGTTAATGCAGACTAGTCTAGTAATTTTTTTTCTTTCTAGTTGGGATTAAAGTTTTTATTTTAGTAGAAAGGATGTTAGACAGTTATGTTTTTATTAATTTAGTATGATTAAGAGGTTTAGTTGTTTTTTCTATTATTACTAGTACCAAGTAAAATAGTTAACTATTCCTTACAAAGAAAAGCCAGAAGTTTAACTTGTTGAGAAACAACAAGAGAATGCATAGACCAAGTGAAACGGCCTATGAGACCATGGGGCGAAGTAAGACGACCATGGAAATAAAAAGTGAGCTAGTCAAGTACAACGACTAGTAAGATAAATCAAACTAAC
The DNA here is from genome assembly GCA_022495995.1 of Adenophora triphylla var. japonica. Lineage (NCBI taxonomy): Eukaryota > Viridiplantae > Streptophyta > Magnoliopsida > Asterales > Campanulaceae > Adenophora > Adenophora triphylla. The sequence continues at coordinate 79,515 of JAFEMH010003274.1, read as the reverse complement.
TAGGAAAAACGTTAGTTGAAAAGTAAACTATAAAAGTCTTTGGAGACGAAAAATTATGTAACTGACCAAGTAGAAGGTCAGTAGAACAATAAAAAGTTAAAGCTTTTTAAGACGGAAAAATCTCAAAGTTAAAGAACCACCTAACGAACATTAGGTTAATGGTCTAGTACCAAAGACCAATGAATAAAGCTTTCGTCTTGTGAAGACGTGAACCAAGTAATAGTCTGGTAAAATGACTAATGAATGAAAAGGAAAACTAGCGAGTAAAAAGCTAGCCAAAATATAGGAAATCAATATAATAGTCATGCCTGTAAATGTAATGTTTACCGTATTCATTTTAAGTATCAATGAAGTGAATTCGCATAACTGAAACAAAGTGATACACAGATGTCAACACGCACAAGATCCGGTCAGAATGCCAACAACGGAAATGGTGGTAATAACAACGGAAATGGTGGTAATAACAACGGAAATGGTGGTAATAACAACGGAGGAGACGGAAATGGGGGAGGACAGTTGGACCCGAATATGGCCAACCTTCTTCAGACTTTGACACAGACGGTGGCCGGGATAGGTCAAGTGGTAGCTGGATTAGCTCAACCACCACCACCAGTACAGTTGCGCGACCCGTTAGAGTTATTTCAGAGAAGGAACCCCGACACGTTCTCAGGTACCGAAAAAGAAAAGCCAGAAGACTGGATTAAGAGCACAGAGAGAATTTTCGGGACTTTAACATGCACAGAAGAACAGAAGGTGGTGTTTGCGACTTTCATGCTAAGAGGAAAGGCACAGTCATGGTGGGAAGCAGAGAAACGAGCTGCTGTGGCTCGTGGTGATGCGGCAATGACTTGGACCGCTTTCAAGAATGTGTTTAATGAGAAGTACTACCCTGCCAGCGTGAGAAATGCCAAGGTAGCTGAATTCTTAACTCTAGTACAAGGAAACATGACAGTGTCGGAATATGGTGAAAAGTTCACGGATCTGATGGAATTTGCTCCAAGGTTTTTCGATACCGAAGAGCAGAAGGCGAGGAAGTTCGAAGCAGGACTAAGTGATCGGATCAGGTACAGAATTACTCCATTAGCTTTGACAACCTACTCTGCAGTATTGGATAGGGCTAAAATTGTGGAGAAGGAGTCGGATAGTTATCGCAGCAGGCGTGAGGAAAAAGGAAAGACTGTGTCCAAGGGAACAGATGGAGACAAAGGGTCAACTGGTAATGGAGACAAGGATCGCCACAACAACAAGAGAAAGGCAGTAGACGATAGTCGTGATAAGGGCAGTTATGTGAACAAGCATGCCAACAACAACAACAACAACAGGAATTCTGGAGGAAACAGGAAGGAGTGGAACAAGGGCGGGGCCCGAGGTTTCACAAGTTACGATAAATGCACGGTCTGTGATGGAGCACACAAGACGGAAGTCTGTTTCTACAATGAACGGAAATGCCACAACTGCAACAAGGTTGGACATCCAAAGTGGAAATGTCCTGAACCCAAGAAAGATGAACCAGCACCGGGAGCCAGAGGAAATAACGGAGGAAATGGTGGAGGTCGGGGACGAGTGTTCACGATGACAGCAAAAGCGGCAAATGTAAACAATGACCTTGTGGCAGGTACACTTCAGTTAAATTCTCGCAATGTTTATGTGTTAATAGATACTGGAGCTACACATTCAGTGGTTAGTAAATGCATAGCTAAGAAGTTGAAATTACAACCCGAAGCCTTACAAGTACCTTTAGTGATAGATACACCTGCAAATGAAGCTATACCTATCACCACAGTTTATAAGAATTGCACCTTGGGAGTAGGAGGCACTGAATTGAAAATTGAACTTATTGAATTAGATATGTCAGAGTTCGATGTGATCTTAGGAATGGATTGGTTAGCCATGAACCGTGCTAACGTTAACTGTTACGGGAAGATAATGACCTTTGTAGGGAAAGACGGTGAAGAGTGTAAATTTGTAGGTTCGAAACCAAGGAGCCAAGTAGGGTTGATAACTGCAATGAAGGCGCGAAAATTGTTAAGGAAAGGATGTGTGGGATTTCTAGCACATATTGGTGAGACCGAAGGAAAAGAAGTAACTATAGATTCCTTAGAGGTTGTTAAAGAGTTTCGCGATGTATTTCCAGAGGATTTGCCGGGGATACCACCAGTGAGAGATGTTGAGTTCACAATAGACCTAGTGCCGGAAACAACACCCATTTCAAGGGCACCATATAGGATGGCTCCGACGGAATTAAAGGAGCTGAAGGAGCAATTACAAGAGTTGTTGGATAAGGGATTGATTAGACCGAGCGTGTCGCCATGGGGTGCGCCGGTGCTGTTTGTAAAGAAAAAGGATGGGTCTATGAGGTTGTGTATCGATTATAGGGAATTGAATAAAGTGACGGTAAGGAATCAGTATCCCTTACCGAGGATTGATGACCTGTTTGATCAACTGAAGGGGGCTTGTTATTTTTCAAAGATAGATCTCAGATCTGGTTACCATCAGTTGAGGGTGAAGGATGAGGATGTGGCAAAGACAGCGTTCAGAACACGGTATGGGCATTACGAGTTTGTGGTTATGCCGTTTGGGTTGACTAATGCACCAGCTGCATTCATGGAATTGATGAATAGAATATTTCAAGAGTACCTAGATAGGTGTGTGATAGTGTTTATTGATGATATCTTGGTGTATTCTAAAACAAAAGAAGAACATGCAGAGCATTTGAAGTTAGTACTGGAAGTCTTGAGGGGACAGAAATTACACGCTAAATTTAAGAAGTGTGAATTTTGGTTAGAGAAGGTGACATTCTTGGGACATGTAGTGTCTAAGGAAGGAATTTCTGTAGATCCAACAAAGATAGAGGCAATAATGGATTGGGAAAGACCGACTACAGTGACTGAGATAAGGAGTTTTCTGGGTTTAGCTGGTTACTATAGAAGATTCGTAGAAGGATTTTCTAAGTTATCTGGACCGTTGACGAAGTTGACTCAAAAGGGAGTAAAGTTCATTTGGTCAGAGGAGTGTGAGAGAAGTTTCCAAGAATTGAAAAATAGGCTAGTGACTGCACCGGTATTGACGTTACCGACAGGAACTGAGGGGTTTGTCATATACAGCGATGCTTCATTGAAGGGGTTAGGTTGTGTCCTGATGCAAAATGAAAAGGTTATAGCTTATGCGTCTAGACAATTGAAGGTACATGAACGGAACTACCCTACCCATGATCTGGAGTTAGCTGCGGTAGTATTTGCATTAAAGATTTGGAGACACTACTTATATGGCGTGAAGTGCCAGATTTTTACCGACCATAAAAGCCTTAAGTACATCTTTACCCAGAAAGAGCTTAATATGAGACAAAGGAGGTGGCTAGAGTTACTAAAAGATTATGACTGTGAGATTTTGTATCATCCTGGGAAGGCAAATAAAGTGGCCGATGCGTTAAGTAGAAAGAACCACGGAATGTTAGCAACGTTGATCTCTAAGGGGGTAAGAGCATGGGAAGACATGAAGGACATGAGTCTAAGAGTGAAAGTTAGTGGGTATCTGGCTAAATTAACCCTACAACCTACACTTTTGGGAAGGATAAAAGAAGCACAAGAGTTAGATGGGGAAAGAGAGGCTCTAGTCGGAAAAGGGCAAGGAAAGGATCTTCGTATGGGGGAAGATGGAATCTTGAGATACCAGGAAAGAATATGGGTGCCAAACAATGATGAGATTAAGAGGGAAATACTGAGGGAAGCTCACTGCTCAAAATTCTCCGTACATCCGGGAAGTACTAAAATGTATAGAGACTTGAGAGGATCGTTATGGTGGAATAACATGAAGAATGACGTGGCAGAGTACGTAGCACGATGTTTGACCTGTCAGCAAGTGAAAAGTGAACATCAGAAACCGGCAGGCTTATTACAATCATTACCAATTCCGGAGTGGAAGTGGGAGAACATCGCCATGGATTTTGTGAGTGGGTTACCGAAAACGCAAGGGAAGCAAGATGCTATATGGGTCATTGTAGACAGATTGACGAAGTCGGCACATTTCCTAGCAATCAAGAAGACGGATTCGTTAGAAAAGCTGGCCAAGCTGTATATTGATGAGGTAGTGAGGTTACATGGAATACCAGTCTCCATAGTGTCAGATAGAGATGCGCGGTTTACCTCAAAGTTTTGGAACAGTCTACAAGGGGCACTTGGGACAGAACTGACGATGAGTACAGCGTTTCATCCACAAACAGATGGGCAGTCGGAAAGGACCATCCAGACATTGGAGGACATGTTGAGGGCTACATCGTTAGATTGGCCAGGCTCGTGGGATGAACACTTACCGTTAGTGGAGTTTGCGTACAACAATAGTTTTCACGCAAGCATTGGAATGGCTCCGTACGAAGCACTATATGGGAGAAAATGTAGGTCGCCAGCTTGTTGGGACGAAGTTGGTGAGAGGAAGTTAAGTGGACCGGAATTAGTACAAGTCACTGCAGATAAAGTACAGCAGATCCGTAAGTGGCTACAAACTGCACAAAGTAGACAGAAGTCCTACGCAGACAACCGCAGGCGAGAGTTAGAATTTCAGTTGGGTGATCGAGTGTTCTTAAAGATCTCGCCAACAAAGGGGGTCATGAGGTTCGGAATCAAGGGAAAGTTGAGCCCGCGATACGTGGGACCATTCGAGATTCTTGACAAGATTGGAGAAGTGGCATATAGATTGGCTTTACCACCGGTTTTAGCTGGAGTGCATGACGTGTTCCATGTCTCTATGCTAAGGAAGTATATTCACGATCCAAGTCATGTGATCGAGTACAAACAGCTAAGAGTCCGTGCTGATTTGACTTATGATGAAAGGCCGATCAAGATCGTCGAAAGAAAAGACGAGAATGTGAGAAAGCGGTTGGTTCCCTATGTGAAAGTACAGTGGAGCAACCATACCGAAAGAGAAGCAACTTGGGAACTGGAAAGCGAAATGCGTGAATTGTATCCCGACCTGTTTTCAACTTAAGGTACGTTAAGTTTGGGGACAAACTTCTTTTAAGGGGGTAAGAATGTAAGAATCCAAAAATTGTTAGACTTTAATTAATTATTTTATTAGAAAAAATTAATAAAATAAATTAATTAATGAAATTATAATTAGAAATTAACTCTTAAGTAAATGGGTTTTTAAATTAATTGGGTTAAAACTAATGGACTAGGGTTGGGCTTGTGCAAGAGAGGGCCCAAGGAGGGTAGTAAATACATTTAAAAACAATAAACCTTCCTTATCATTTCCCATAATTCATCCGTCAGTTACCAAAGAAAAAAAACAAAAACAAAAAAACCCTAGTAACCCTAACCCTAGGCGGCCGGAACTGCAAGGGGAGGAGGAGCGGCCGTGGGTTGTTCTTTGGGAAAGCTTTCTTCACCAAAAATTAAGGTAATGTCAAACCCTAACTTCCCTCTTTCGTTTCATTCAATTCGGAGCACTAGGGAATTAATTATGATTTTTAGAAGATTTAAAATACTATTGTTCTTGGATGATTTTTTTCAAGTTTTTAAATGTTAAATCTTGATGTTAAATAAATGATTTGAGGATTAAAATGATGGAGATTTAATGTTACAATAAGATGTTCATAACCCTAAATTGTTTTTGAAATTAGGGTAGAAAGAATATAGATTAAATTAATTATTTTGTTAAGGGATGAATGGTTAAAAAGGTGAATTAATTAATTTACTAGGCTAATGTTAATAAAATAAAAAGTGAAGAAAAATCAAAAAGCCTTGAACTGGGAGCTTGTGATGTACGGCCGAGACCCTAGGATTGATTAGGTGTTTGTTTTGGTTTTAAATAATTAATCTTTTGGGTTAGTTTACAAGGAACAAAAGTAAAAAGAAAAGAAAAGGAAAAAAATAAAATAAAAATAAAAGCAAGCCTTGGATTGAATCTGTGAAGGCCAGCGAAACCCTAGGCCAAAATTGGATGTGTTTTGGTTTAATTAATTAAAATTTGTTGGTTAAGTATTAAAAGACTACAGTTAGGTTTTTAACTGAAAAGGGACTAGATTGAACAGTTTGAAGCCGAAATCGTTAAATTGCTAACTGAACCGTCAGGAAATCAGATGGAGAGTTAACTGGGGACTAAACTGAAAGGATCAAAACTGCAGAAGGACTAAACTGCAATTAATTAAAAGTTTAGGGACCAGTTTGCAATTATTTAAAAGTTGAAGGACTAATTTGCCAATATTAAAAAGTTGGAGGATTATTTAGCAATTACCTAAAATATGGAGGACCTTTAAGTAATTAATCAAAAGTAAAAGGACTTAAGTGGAAATCCTAAAAGAAGAAATTTACATTAAAGTTAAGGATTGAAGAGAAAACAATCCTAAATAAAAATCAAACTATAAATAGGAAATGACAAAAGCCAAGAATAAGGAAATTTACAAATAAGGAAAGTTTCCTAAACTAGAAACTTTCCAAATTTAGAAAGTTACTAAATAAAGAAAAGGAAGAAGTTAACGCATAAGATTTAACTAAGTAAAGAATAGTTAACGACAAATGCGAATACTAAATTACTCTTACGTGTTTGTAGATACGCACGGGAAGAGCGGTCCAAGAAGTTAGACCGAGGTAAGGGATTACGTTCCTTTACTGTATTCGAATTCTTTTTCATTGGAATTCCTATATCTTTTTGATATGATTAGACTATCAAATGGCATGATAGTTATTTGTGAATAATCTGCGTTATTGAACGTCATTTGAAAAATATCTATATCCTATGATAATATTGTTGTTCATAGAATATCGGAAGTTGAAACTTGTCATATGCATACTTGTACCTTTGTATGCTTTCTTATTCTAGCATGTTTGTGGAATCACTCACTTGCTTAGAATGGACATGCCCAGTTAGAAAAGGCATTGTCAGAACTTGTCTAAGGACTTGTTCTTAATAGGGATTGCATGAGTGATCACATGCCTTCTCTCAGGAATTGTCTGATTACAAGGGCAATTCTAGACCCGAGCATATATGTGTGACAGTACCATATATGTTTCGACCCACACTAATGGCTTGATGAAGCTAGGTGTTACTTGTACCTTTGGCATTGAGGTTATAATGTACGTTGGAATTGACGGAAAAATTGTATGAATTCCTTTGAATTGTAGTGCCATACTTCTTTGAAGAATATTTTAAATAGTGTCTTGACTGTATTGTACCGCAGTCTTTTATAAAGCTTAAGTAACCTATCCTTGGATTACATTATTGAAGTGTTCATTCTGGTCGTCTCTTCTTAGTACCCGAAGAGACATCGTATGAACTTACTGAGCATTCATTCGCTCACCCTTTCTCCCTAAATTTTTCTTTCCAGGTTCCAAGTAGAAGGATTTTGGATTGGTCGCGAGAAGGGCGACACTTGGAGAATAAATAGAAATACTGAACAATTAGTTTATTTGCTTTTGGTTGTAAGTACCTTAATGGCTAGTGTGGTTTTACTAGCCGAGACAATAAGTATTTAATTCGCTTCCGCATTTATTAAGTATTTATTAAGTATTTATGGTATTTAATGACATTTATGATGTAATAGGGTTGTTGGGTGGAAACCCTAATATCTTGAAGTTATATTTAATGCCATTGAATGCTCATTTATGAATGGAAAATTAGGGGTGTTACATTTTGATAGGTCTAATTATAGACTTCTTAATGATGATATTGTTGACTCGATTAATCTGTCTTCTTGACGAACAAGTCCTATTTCCTTTGATGGTTCGGTTAGACACTAACTCTAGATCATCAAGCGATGTATCAAGTATCAAGCATTCACTGCTCAGCATTACCAAATGCACCCTAAGTATGAGCAAGTATTCAGATCTAGCGGAACCATTCAAATATCTGACCAAGTTTTGATATCTGACTACTAAATTGTCAACTCCCTACTTTTAGGAAGTGTGTGTGCATATATATATAACCTCTATGCATCTAAATTCATCATAAGTTGAAATTGAAGCTCACTCTGAAATCAAAAGATTATATTTTCAGTTGTTAAAAACCCGTAAAGATGACATCTTCCAGTAAGCTACATGGTCCAAGGCCTGAACAACTAATGTTAAACAGCAAATCTTCCAAGATCAAGAAGGCTCTCCATAAATCTCCGGTTATCGTTTATTTGGTGTCACCAAAGATTATTAAAGTTCTTCCTCACGAGTTCATGGCAACCGTCCAGGGACTAACAGGAAACCGAAGTGCACGAGGAGTACGAAGGTGATAAACCCTAATGCAGTATTCACAAACTGAAAAAAAAAAAAATGGAGGGAAAAGATGAATTGGTCTATATATTTTTCAGTATTCTATTGCTGTTTTTGTCAAAGTAACTTTTCTATTCTTAAACCATTCATGTTTCTTTGGCTTCATTATTTGTAGTTTTGGCAAACGATCACACACTCCTTGTTGGGGGAATAATTGTATAATTTGTAGGTTGATATCCACTGTAAAAAGATATTTTTTAATTACTCCCTCCGTCCCGATTTATTGTTTTTAATTTGACTTGACACGTGAATTAAGAAAAAATAAATGTTGTGAGTATGAAAATTAAAGTAAAGTAGGAAAGAGAAAGTGGGTTGGGAGTTTTTTGTAACGATCCGAGCCCGAAGTCCGACCCGCTACGTAGGCACTACACACTGGCCCACTAAGCATCTCCTCATTTGGGTCACCACAACCCATCACAGGCCTCCAAAAGTCCAATGGATGATTTGATGCTTAATAGTAGTGTATGGATCTTCTATATATCACACTAATTTCCAACATATTTCAGATGTGGGATGGGGGATATCACAATCTCCCCTACTTAAACCCTTGCCGTCCCTGGCAAGGTCAATCAATACCCAGATCGTACCCCCGGGCTAGCTCGCAAGCCTTAAGGCCGGAGTTCCGCTCTGATACCATTTGTAACGACCCGAGCCCGAAGCCCGATCCGCTACGTAGGCACCACATACTGGCCCACTAAGCATCTCCTCATTTGGGTCACCACAGCCATCACAGGCCTCCAAAAGTCCAATGGATGATTTGATGCATAGTAGTAGTGTATGGGCCTTCTATATAACACACTAAATTTCCACATATTTTCGATGTGGGATGGGGATATCACAATTGTGATATCCCCATCCCACATTGAAAATATGTGAAAATTTAGTGTGTTATATAGAGGGGATAAGAGTGGATAAGAAGCTTATCCGAGTTGTACCCAGGATTATTACTCCCATTGCATTTAGCCTACCAAACACCAAGATTATTGGACTAATAATCATATACAACTCTAATCAGGCTACCAAACGACCCCTAAGAGATTAAAAAGTTAAGCATATTTGGTAAGGTAAATTGCAATTACTTAATTAATTAAGAATGTCTTAAAAATGGCTATTAATTTTAAGTTGGAAATTGGTAGCTTAAGCAATTAAGAGGAAGAAAGAAATAGTTAAAAATTGAATGAGTTCAAATCCATCCATCAACTATTTTATTTATATATTAAATGATACTTTCTTTTGTTGAAATATTTTAACTTTTCATATAAATTATATTTGATCTAGTATTAAAATGTAATTTTATTTATATTAAACTATTGATATTAATAATATTTTAATAGAGTATCATAATTAATTTTTTTTTTCATTTTTTGTCAAAGTTTAGACAAATTTATCAAAATAATTAACAAGATAAATAATATTATGGGTCAAAGAAAGTACTAATAAAAAATATTCAAATATTATAAAATATAATCTAATTATAATAATAGTGACGTATATGTTGAAGACTTTATTTTATTATACACTCATTAAGATTATTCAAATAATTATTTGAATGTTAAATTCAAACTTTAAATAAATTCAGATATAAGTGGTTTGCCATTAACAAACAAACTGAACTCTTAAAATTCAGCAACTTAATAATTTCAGCTTTATATTTTTCAGCTCTACATTTTCAGAGTTTAATTTTCAGTTTTACCAAACATCAGAATCAATATTCCATCAAAGGAAATAGGACATAATAAAGAGGAAAATAAGAACCTTGAACTGATACGGAGTGAGTATTACAAAATATGACAAAATTATTGGTTTAGCAGCAAATTTGATTAATATATACTCCCTCCGTCCACATACTTACTTCACACTTTCTATTTTGGACGTCCAAATACATACTTCACACTTTGTTTTTTTCTTAAAATGGAAAGTTTATATCATTAAAATATTATCCCTACCCCACTCATTCTCTCTCCTACATTATTTTAATACTCACAACACCATTATAATTTACTATTTCTTCCACTCATTCTCTCTCCTATTTTACTTTTACACTCACAACATTTATATCATTAATTTTTTTCCTTAATTCCCGCGCAAACAGTAACTGTGAAGTAACTATGTGGACGAAGGGAGTATATACTCACATATTTTTTTTATGTTTCCAAGTCTGCTCGCACATTTGATTCTTCTTTTATTCAATTTAATTAATGGGAAAATTATCGTTAGGTCCTTTATTCTAAGTTAATCAATCAACTAGGCCAATGAATTTTCGAATTTAATCAGCTAATCCAACATCAGAATCAATATTCCATCAAATGAAATAGGACGATTACTCTCCCATATGTCTGACGATTACTCCCCGACCTTCGACCACTATCTTTTCTCCCTCACTTCCGGCCACCCACTTCACCACCCACTCCACCACCTCCGTTCTTCTCACATTTTTCGCCGCCGTCAGAACTCACCATTAACGACCATAAAGCTCGAACATCAGCCATTCACGCTAGAAGATTTCGGATCTACCTCTGTTTGAACAACTCCGGCCTTTCTTCTTCTTCTCCGATAGTGTCAATCAACTTCTCTGATCTAGGTCCGACCAACGACGACAGATCTCTAAATTTCTACCTTCATGTTCGTGCACATCTCCGGCCATTGATAATAGAGTTGATGATCTGAGGAAGAAAGATGGTGAATATGATTAATTTCCAGCAATCTATTTTTTTCAATCTCTAAATGATCAATCGAATCTGTTTTCATTTCATATGCCTTGTATTTTATGTCTTTGTATTTTGATTGCTTCATATGGCTTAGCTTTGACCCCAAAACTGATTCTGGATGAATTGATTAATTACACCAACTACCCCGACTATCATTCGTGCGTGTGTGAGTTTGATTCAAGATTATGCTAATACGATTACTAGTTACCACTTTGTCTTGATTTTTTATGAATCAATTAGTTCCAATACCCCTGACTTACTAAGGATGGTCTATTGGGTTTATTTGGGCAACTCCAAAATTCAAATGTATGTTTCTGTTGGTCATATAGAACTTTGAGCTTCTACTTGCTGGTTTTGTACATGTGAAGTAAGATTAAAAAATCTTATCCTAATAACACTAATAACAATAGAGGTACTAAAATACTAAAAACAATTGTGAACTTAAGTAAAAACAATTGTGAACTTATGTAAACACAACTGTGAACTTAACAAATATGTCAAATAATCTCATAAAATTGCAAAAAATAGAGGCCATAAAAGACTAAAAATAACTGTAAACTTAACTAAAAATAACTGTGAACTTAAAAAATATGTAAAATAATCTCATAAAATTGCAAAAATAGAGGTCATAAAGAACTAAAACAACTGCAAATTTAACAAAAAAATAATTGCGAACTTAACAAAAAACAACAATGAACTTAACAAATAGGTCAAATTAATAATCTCATAAAATTGCAAAAATAAAGGCTATAAAAGACTAAAAATAACTGTGAACTTAACTAAAATAACTGTGAACTTAACTAAAACAATTGTGAACTTAACAAAAAAAAAATATGTGAATTAAGTAAATAATAGTCATTTTCATGTAGAAATTATAAATTTAGCTAAAATAACTGTGAACTTCTCTTAATTGTTATTGGAACTGAAATTGTCAATGGCTTCATTGGAAAGAGATGTTACCGTAGATGTTACCCAACACCTTGGATAACACACTGACGGACAGCACACACACACCAAATAAAAGAGTTTGTAAAAACTTTGTGCAGCGGAAATAAATAACACAAGATATAATTTTCTCAAGTTATATAAATATATAACTTGAGTGTGCCTAGATGGCGAAGACTTTATAATCAATGTAGAAAAATTACAAAGTCGAAAGTTTCCTATTGCTAAAACAATGATGATGCTCTATGGAACTAAATGAGACAAAGCACGAATCCTATCCTTAGCCAACACTCTCTTAAACACTCAGTGTTTAAGCTAGAATCACAAGGGAGGAAGGATTATGCGAACCAAAGAACTTTGTCTCTCTTGTGCTAAAGGTGTGTGTGTTTCGTATTTGGCATATCTTCAAATGAATCACACCTAGCCTATTTATAGCCTTCAATTGCCTTGGAGGCTACTCCAAAATAACAGCCTTGGACCTTCAGATCGTGTGAGAGGAGTGGAGAATAATTCTTGGCTTGATTCCTCATCATGCCTTAACTTCCCTTAAATGTAGCAACCAAATTCTTGAAGCCTAAGTCCTTGCTTCATCACCTTGTACTCTCTTGCTTTCTTTGTATTGTACACTTCAAATAATCAGCAACAACTCTAAGACTTGGTCTTCCCACGTTTTTCTTCTTTATCAACAAATATGGACCAAGCAAAAGTTACTCGTAAATCTCCCATTTACGTGTAACTCCTTCACCAACTTCTTCCTTGTTTCTAGCAATTAATCCAACCATATATTAACCTGAAATATAGACCAACAAACACATATATCTTGCAAATAATATTAGACATTAGGATATAAATTAATATGAAAAGAATTATTAAATTACAAATCATTCCAGCTCAGGTAACACCCAACTGCCAGTGATAGCACCTGTGGTAACACCCACAGTCTGTACTAACAATCTCCCCCATAATTTATAATTTCTTTCCAAACTCTAAAGTGCTGATCCCTACAAGAAAAATTTAGCCTTACAGAGCAACTTCATAGTTATCAACTCCCCCATTATCAAGGAATTAACAACCACATTGATTTATCACAAAAATACTAGTTATCAAAACATATTTTCCAAAATAAGTTTTCCAACTAACTAGCAACCTAAAGTACCAAAGATAAACCAAAGTTACTAAGCTACTTCATGTTCAAACAACCCTAAAAGTTTAATAACCAAAAGCAAATAAAACAAACCACCAAAGTATTAAAACATGTTCCGAATTAAAAACATAAAAGTAAATTGTTTTTCAACCACCAAAAATACCATAACCATAAGAGTGGCAACATCAATCTTCAGGCGATGTATTGTACTCACTCTTCTTGCTCATCATCAGCTTCTTCTTCCTCCTGTTCATCCCCTTCTTCATCTCCAGCTGTTGGGTATGCATGTTTTATCCCTCCTATTTTATATTAGATTTGATTGATACCATAACCTCCTGTCTATTTTAAGGACTTTAGGACCCTATGTAATGAAGCTTAGACTTCAATTTTTTAGCTAAGTCCATTTTATATAAAAGGTTAAATTTAGGCTTGAAGACTGGCACAAGACTCATTGGATTGGATAGTTGCAGTTCAGCAGTATCAAACCGCCCCTCATAACCGCACATGCAACCGCATGTATGATTCCCTTGATTCTGCTCAATGAACTACCTCAGTGCAAACCGCTTATGAACCGCACTTGTGCAGTTCATTTGCAACCGCATCCATGCAACCTCCTGGTGAAGCAAACCGCACTTCATCAACCGCTCCTCACCAACCGCATCCAATGATTGAAGACTTGAAGTGAACCACCTTTTTACCATTGGAATCCACGTCAGCAATATCAAAAGTCAACCACCATATCTTGTCACGTGATTCAATGTCAGAGAAGATCTGCAAGGATCTTGAAAAGGTGACAGGTGTCCTAACCTCATTGCTTGCACTGAGCCCGATCGCCTTTATCTCGCAACCGCCGTACCAAAGAACAAAAGTGGTTGCTGTGGACCAATAGGATTGCATCAAGTACTGTCCTTACAACAGCTGTATCCAACGGCTAGTTTCTTGATGCTTGGGTATAAATACCCCTAATCTTCACCATTTGAAGATTGCTTGAAAAATTGAGGAGTGCTGTGTTCATAGAAGCTGAAGCTCTGCCCAGAAATTCATAAGTCCTTTGAATCTTCATCTTCATACTTCAAGAAATATTCCCCAGCCCAGAAATCAAGCCTTAACACATTCAAGAATCATTGAGCTCTACATCTCACAGATTTAAAGAGCCTTGATCTTGTTCTCACACACACATCTCACTTGTTTAATCATATAGATTATACATTTGAGATACACTGGTTATAGTCTAGGATTTGTTCTTCATAGAAAAGATTTTATTGTACTTTGTAATCTCTCAAATACTTAATATAAAATCTCTCTTAGAAATCCAAGACTAACCATCTTGGTAGTGGACGTAGATCGTTTATCGATTGAACCACTCCAAATAGCGTGTTCTTATTTTCTGTATTTATATCTCTTGTGCTTACTAATTATTTATTTCTGTCTCTGTTTGATCTTTATTTAGTTATCCATTATTGTGAAATAGTGTTTGGAGTTAACATTGTCAAAACCTCACGTGTTTGTAAAACTGCTCTTACCAAAACCGCCAAGCAAAACCGCATTTTACAAACCGCCTCTGCAAACCGCAATACACTCTATTATTCCGCTGTACATTTTACATAATTACTTGCAGTCTATTATCAACTGCAAGAGGATTTTGTAAGCAAGAGGTTTAGTTTTTAAAAGAGGGCGAAAAATTTGTAACAGCTATTCACCCCCCTAGCTGTATTTTCACCCTTGTTGCCACCTTTGGGACCAACAAGTGGTATCAGAGCAAACACTTTTAAAAATCACTATTTTTCAAGCTTAACAGCTTGTGTGCCGATTCGTTATGGCAACCTCAAAGACAATGACTACTGTTAACTATTCACACATTCCAATCTTGGACGAAGACCACTTTGATATCTGGAAGTGCAGAATGCTCATTCACTTGGAAATAATTGATGAGATGCTGGTGGAGTGCGTGATCAATGGCCCGTTAATTCCGATGAAGGCCAACACTGATGCAACCACCAATAGAGAAACTCCAGAGGTCAAAAAGCCAAAAGATGAGTGATCAGATGAAGAGAAGAGATTAGTTGCCTTAGACAAAGAAGGCAAGGCACATCATTTCGGAACCCTCCCGTATCAACCCTACGTAAAGTGATGTACCTCAAAACCGCAGCGTATGTGGGATGCCATAGAGAGCTACCTCGAAGGTGATGACGAATGCAAGGAAAGCAAATTATATGTTGTTGAAAGATCCTACAACAACTTCAATGTAAAATCCAACGAAACCTTGCGTCAAACCTACGACCGCTATGTTGAGGTAGTTAATGCTTGTAGATCTCTAGGCAAAACTTTAACCGATAAGGAAATCAATATGACTTTCCTATCTCGCTTTAGGTTCTAAATGGGTAAATAAGGCTACCTCTCTTTATAAGACTCCAAAGTTTTGGGTACTTGGTCGTTAAGTAACTTGTACGCCAATCTTAGAGTCTATGAATTAAAATTAAATCATATTGAAGAGATTGAAGGAAAACCAAATCGCTTTCCATGTCCGTAGTGGAACAAGAGGAGAAACCATCTACATCCAATCAAACTATCCGATCCTTCCATATCAACCTCATCACTCATTGAGATGGATGATGATGATTTTGCCATGTTTGTGAAAAGATTTCAAAAATTTAGAAAATCCTCAAAACCTTTCACAAAAACTTTTTCAAAAGGCAAACCTCCTGCAACGTTTTCTAAGGCTGGAGATGCAAAGAAAAAGAGTGATCTAGTTTGCTACAACTGTAGAAAACCTGGTCACTTTGCATCTGAGTGTCCACAGCCCAAATACGAATACATGAAAAAGAAAACCTCTCCTGCGAAATTTTCTCGTCGCAAGGGAATGGTTGCTGAGGAAGAAGATAATTCCAAGGAATTGGCAACTTGGATTGAAACGGATTCTGATGATGGAAGTGATGATGAAACCGAAGAGGTTAATCTCTGCTTAATTGCAGATGCTTTCGATGATTCAGATTCTGAGTCAAACGAGTTGCAAGAAATGGAAGAAGAAGAGGTTTTTACAAAACTTCCAAATTATAAATTGGATGATGATATCAAACTTACTCCTAGCGTTAAGATAGGAAATTGATCGTATTCACGTCTCATTTTCTCATCTAAAAATGCTCCACCTTCAAAAGCAATTCCAAAGAAAATTTTGAAAAAGGTGGTGGAAGAGGTTTCTCCCATGGAACATGAAAAGATGTTCAAGGAAGCTGAAATGGTGATCCATCAATTCTCTAATCTTAAGAAAGCCTTAAGCTTAGCTCATGATGAACTTAATCTGTACAAGACGGGAAAACTGTGATGAGGTCTGAAATTTCAAATCTTAAGGACCAAATCAGAAGTATGACTCCTCTTGTTGATCAGAACCGCATCCTTGAAACTAAGGTTGCTGCACTTCAACTCCGGAATGATGACTTGGTAACCCAAATCAACAATCTCCAAAAGATTATTGATTCGTGGCTCAAGTCTCAATCCACCAAGGATCAAATCATAGACTCCCAAGTTCCTCCTGGAATTAAGGAAGGTCTAGGTTTTGGATCTGAGGAAGAGGAGAAGTGTGCATCCTGCAGTGAAAAGGATGAGGAAATTTTGAAACTAACTAAAGAAATTCCTAAGGGGAAGCATGCTAAAGGAAAGGGTAAAGGATGACAAATTAATTATGTCTACCCAAAGGGAAAGCAATATGGAAAGAACTCTCAGATGAAGCCAAAGGATTCTGAGAGTGTAGCTTCAGAGGAAATGGCTTATGGAATTGGTCGAATCCCTGCTCCAACCGCTTCTGGTGGAAAAGGCGGTTCGGGTACCCTGTGTCCGACCGCGCCTCTTCTTCGACCGCTCCTCCTGCCTTCAAAAGTAGGAATAGCGTTCCCAGAAAATACGTGGTCAAACTAAAGCCAGTTCCTTTTGTCCCAGCTACGACCGCTCCTCCCAAACCGCATGCAACTCCTAAGAAGAGTAAGGAGTTAGTAAAACCTCATGAAGCTTGTAGCTTTTATAAATGTTCTGTATGTGATGGTTTAGGTCACAAGGCTGCAGAATGCCTTTTGCGGTTCACATCCAATGCCAGGAAGAGTAAACCTCCTTCTGTCAAACAGGTGTGGGTCGTGAAGGGTTGCTAACTTCAAGACCTAAGGAATAAAGGGGGGACCTCGTTCTTAATGTTTACATTTCAGGTCCTCTGCTTCGTGGCTGGTCACTCCAAGGAAAATGAATGGTATCTTGACAGTGGCTGCTCAAGACATATGACTGGAGATAGATCATTACTAGAAGATGTCATTGAAGCAAGTGGTCCGTCTGTAACCTTTGGTGACAACAACAAAGGCAAGATCATTGGATATGGTGTTATAAGGAGAGGAAACCTAACCATTGAGAAGGTTTCTCTTGTTGAAGGACTCAAGCACAACCTCCTTTCAATTTCTCAATTCTGTGACAAAGGAATGCTTTGCAACTTCACGTCATCAAACTGCTTTATCAAAGATAGCATTTCCGGCGTCACCCTACTCACAGGGATTCGTAAGAGTAATATTTACATTATTGATTTAGATTCTGCATGTAGTATTACTAATCTTTGTTTTGTAGCTAAAAATGTGAGCGAAAATAGTTGGCTATGGAACAAGAGGTTGAGCCACTTGAACTTCAAGTATCTTGCAAAGATTGGTAGGAAACACCTCGTTCGTGGTTTACCCAAAGTGGCTGACCACCATCCAGAGAAATGCAGTGCATGCCAGCTTGGTAAGCAGTCCGCGTCGTCTTTCACCAGCAAGACCGCTCCATCAACTTCAAGATGCTTACAACTGCTTCACATAGATTTGTTTGGACCCGTAACCACTGCCATCATTGGAGGAAATAGATATACCTTAGTGGTGGTGGATGATTATTCAAGATATACGTGGGTTGAGATGATGATTTCCAAAGATGATTGTTATGAGATTCTCACCGCACTCTTTAAACGGCTCCAAACTCAAAAAGAGGACGACATCGTTAGTGTTCGATCAGATAATGGAACAGAATTTAAGACTAACAGTGTTGGTCAATATTGTGATGACTATGGGATTGATCACAATTTCTCAACTGCTGGTGTTCCACAACAAAATGGGGTTGTGGAAAGGAAGAATAGGACGTTAATTGAGGCTGGAAAGACAATGATATCTGAAGCGAAGCTACCTCGGTATTTTTGGGCTGAAGCAATCAATACAGCATGCTTCACTCAGAACCGCTCCCTCATCAACAAAACCTATAACAAGACTCCCTATGAGCTTTGGCGAGGAAGAACCCCCAACATTGCATTCTTCAAAATCTTTGGCTGCAAATGTTTTGTCCTCTACAACGGAAGAGAAAATAGAGGTAAATTCGGAGCCAAGGCCGACGAAGGTATTTTTGTTGGGTATGCTAAACATTCTAAAGCTTTTCGTGTTTTCAATAAAACTAGTCTAAAAATAGTTGAGTCTGTCCATGTTACTTTTGATGAGCATTCTCTCCTTGAGCCACATTTGACTCCAAATGTTGCTGATGATTTTGTTGAGCATAATGAAACAGGTGAACCATCTCAAACCGCACCTGAACCTCAACCGCAAAATCCAGCACCCTCAACTGAAATTCCCTCAAACCGCTCGTTTGAAACCGCACCTGAAGTTCCTACTCCAGATGCAACTCCTAGAGAAGAAGAAGTTGAGAATTCCCCTATCCAGCTTATAAAACCTCTTCGTCAACTTACCTTCCATGACTTCGCTGAAGGATCTAACGATGTTCCAATTGAAGATCTTCAGCAAACCTCAGTCCAACCAGACTTACCCCCAGAGGTTCGTGAAGTCGCTAGCCACCCCTCACAAATGTGATTGGTGATCTGCTTTTTCGGTGTTCAAACAAGGAGATCGAATTATGATGAGCATACTTCTCTTTTATCTCAAGTTGAACCCAAGAAGATTGATGAAGCACTCCAAGATTCCAGTTGGGTTGTTGCTATGCAAGAAGAACTCAACCAGTTTGAAAGATGCAAGGTCTGGACTTTGGTGCCTAGACCTCAGGATCAAGGAGTGATAGGAACTAAGTGGGTATTTAGGAATAAGATGGACGAGAATGGAAGCATCACTAGAAATAAAGCAAGGTTGGTTGCACAAGGATATAGGCAAGAAGAAGGAATCGATTATGATGAAACCTTTGCTCCAGTTGTAAGATTGGAAGCTATCAGACTTTTCTTAGCCTACGCCTCTTTCAAGCGTTTCAAGTTATATCAAATGGACGTAAAGAGTGCTTTCCTCAACGGCGAACTGCAAGAGACCGTGTATGTTGCCCAACCGCCTGGATTTGAAGACTCCAAATTTCCCAATCATGTCTACAAACTCCAGAAAGCTTTGTATGGACTTAAGCAAGCTCCAAGGGCATGGTATGAGACTCTTTCTAAATTTTTACTAGAAAAAGAATTTAAATGCGGTAAAATTGATACAACTCTTTTTATTGCCAAATATAATGAGCATACTTTACTTGTTCAAATATATGTCGATGATATTATTTTTGGTTCTACTAATGAGTTACTTTGTAAGCGTTTCGAAAAGCTAATGAAAAGCAAGTTTGAGATGAGCATGATGGGAGAATTAACATTCTTCCTCGGGCTTCAAATCAAGCAATGCGAAGAAGGTATTTTCCTCAGCCAAGCCAAATACACCAAGGAGCTAATAAAGAAATTTGGATTAGAAAATGCTAAAGCATATGATACTCCTATGGCCACCGGCAATAAGCTAGATAAAGATCTCAAAGGTAAGAAAGTTGATCAAACTTTATATCGAGGTATGATTACTTAACTGCTGTGATGAATGTTGCCAAATTTCCGAAGATTTTCCCATTTTTGTTTGAAAAAATCAACGAAAACGGAGTCGCCACGCCATTTTAATTTTGAGGGCCAAAACTTTGAAAAAAGCCCGAGATCAGAGATTTAGGTTCGGAGGTCATGTTACACGCCGGGAAGGACGTTAGTGAGCACCCGGAATGCCTCGTAAAACGAGTCTTCCAAGCTGAAAATCATTTGTGTGTGTGTGTCTGTGTTTTGGCCAAAATACTTTGAAACTCAGAAAAGTAAAAATTGGGATATATTTTTAAGACTTTAAACTGATCCCATGATTTTTTTGGAGGATTTTTGGATTGAGATTTGGTACTCAAAAGACCTTTTGAAGTTGAGAGCCATTTCTGCCAGAATGAAAAAGGCAGTGGACCTTTGATTTTGAAATGTATTCAAGGGTCTTAAAACTTCATAATCTGGATAAACTCAGAGAATGAAAGTTGTTCTAGACACCTTAAATAAGATTTTTGCGAAGGAATTTTCCATTTTGGAGAATATTTGAGGGGTCAAAACCTTCTGGAAACCTCAAATATGAGATCTGGATTCCCAGAAGGTGATGAACTAGCCTCTGAAAGAAAATTTGAAAAGAGGAGTTTTTCTCACCCAAAAAATAAAGTAAAAATATGTCTGGAAAGCTATGGATTTTGGCTACAAAAAGTGTTTTGTAGTCAATACCAAATTCCAAGTTCATCTGTGTCCAAAAATTAAGACAATGGACTGAGGTCTGGGAAAATTGCTACTGGACAGCAACTTCTCAAGAAAGAGAATATGATTTTAAAGGGGGTTTTGCATCCATGCTTGTCCCCATTTCCCTAGGTTTTGGTTAGTGGTCACTAGACATTTTAGTGGTGAACCAACTATACCAAACCATCCTTGGGGTACATTAGGACTAAGCATTTCATTTGCTTGGGAAGGGGATTTTTATCCTTTGAAAATGAGATTTTATGCTTGAAAATGGTTTTTAGGGTTTTGAAAATGAGTTTTCTTTGCAAGAAAGTAAGATAACTTGAAAATAATGTTGATCTTTGTAGAAGATCATCCATGGAGATGGTCTTCCATGGTGATCTTCTTAGATCTAGAGCAAGAAGATGAAAGAACTACATTTTGTAGTTTGAAGATGCATGTATGGATGAGATTTAGGGTTAGGAGGAGGAGGGTTTACCAATCTTCCTTGTGTTCTTGAGTGTTTGGCTTGAGTGTATGAGTGTTTAGGGCTTTAATATGAGAGTGAGTGGATGAGTATGAGTTGGGAAAGATTGGAGAGAAAATGGTGACAATTCAAGTGAATTCTCACTGTTTTCTCTCTATATTTCGCCAGAGGTTCGGTGCAAAATGTGTTGTTCCTCCTTATTTTTGTGACTGGAGGGCTCAATTTATAGCCCTCTGGAAATTGCAAACTCATCCGCGCGGACAAGTCCCCTCAGCGTGCACTGTTCATTAAATGCAGCTCCAGCTTTGGACAAGGGGAATATTTCTTTTCAAAATTCAAATTGACCAAAGCATTATGTTTCCAAAGATTTCTATTTGTGGTTTTCTTCTTTTGTTTTTCTTTTTAAGATTCTTTTTAAGGTTTAACCTTAAATAACAATGCCCATTTTACCCTCACTTTGTTAGAAAAGTTAGGATTGTTAGGAATTGTTAGAAATGTTATAACTTTCGTTAATTTTCTAACGAAAATTCTAACAAGCTCAAATTGGAGCACTTACAGTAGCCCCTCGGCGACGGCGCTTTCGAAGGAAGCGGGGTCGTCGATAAAGAGTAAGGCTCCATATTTGGCAGGATGATCGAGTGATCGGGTGGCCGAACCTAGCGATAGGCTACCTACGTATCCCGAATGGGAATCAAGCTGCCGTAGTTCGGGTCTTTGACCCCGGAGATGATGGCGTTTTAGGTGCCTCGAACCCGATGAGCGAGTTCTAGCTTTGGCCGGAGAGAAACTCTGCTGGGGATAAGAGATGACCATTTTTGGTCTGATGGTTATCTGCTCGGCTGGGGATAGGAATGACCATTTTCGGTCTCTGCTGGGGATGATTGCGATTTATCGCTTTCCTCGTGTTGTGTGTGATAGCGTTTTAGGTGCCTCAAACCTTGATGATGGCGTCTTAGGTGCCTCGAACCTTGGTGATGGCGTCTCAGGTGCCTCGAACCTTGACGATGGCTTCTTAGGTGCCTCGAACCTTGATGATGGCGTTTTAGGTGCCTCGAACCTTGAAGATGGCGTTTTAGGTGCCTCGAACCTTGGAGATGGCGTTTTAGGTGCCTCGGACCTTAATTTGAAATGGCCTTTCGGTGGACTTTGTCTGCTGCCGAAGGAGAGGGTGACCGTTTTGGTCGAGGGGCTGGACCTAATGATAGGCTACCTACGTATCCCTAGTGGGAATCAAGCCCTTTCGTAGTTCGAGGTCTACTCGAGATTTCGTTGGCTTTTGGGATTCCGTTAACGTTGCTGGGGAAAACCAGACGTATTCGTCTGGGAAATCGGTCTTACGTTTGACTGCCGGGGAAGATTTTGATGAAAGATACGGGATCTCGTTATCTTTCTCAGGGCACTCGGTCTTACGTTTAACTGCCGGGGAAGATTTTGATGAAAGATACGGGATCTCGTTATCTTTCTCGGGGCACTCGGCCTTACGTTTAACCGCCGGGAATTTCTTTTGAGAGGGTATGAACCTAAATGGGAACTTAGTTCAGAGTATGAACCTAAGTTGAGGTTCGGTTCAGAGTATGAACCTAATGGAGACTTAGTTCAGAGTATGAACCTAAGTTGAGATTTTGTTCAGAGTATGAACCTAAATGGGAACTTAGTTCAGAGTATGAACCTAAGTTGAGGTTCTGTCAGAGTATGAATCTAAATGGGAACTTAGTTCAGAGTATGAACCTAAGTTGAGGTTCTGGCTCAGAGTATGAACCTAAATGGAGACTTAGTTCAGAGTATAAACCTAAGTTGAGATTTGGTTCAGGAGTATGAACCTAAATGGGAACTTAGTTCAGAGTATGAACCTAAGTTGAGGTCTTGTTCAGAGTATGAACCTAAATGGGAACTTAGTTCAGAGTATGAACCTAAGTTGAGGTTCGGTTCAGGAGTATGAACCTAAATGGAGACTTAGTTCAGGAGTATGAACCTAAGTTGAGATTTGGTTCAGGAGTATGAACCTAAATGGGAACTTAGTTCAGGAGTATGAACCTAAGTTGAGGTCTTGTTCAGAGTATGAACCTAAATGGAGACTTAGTTCAGAGTATGATCCTAAGTCGGGATTTGGTTCAGGAGTATGAACCTAAATGGGAACTTAGTTCAGGAGTATGAACCTAAATGGGAACTTAGTTCAGGAGTATGAACCTAAGTTGAGGTTCGGTACCTGATGGAGGCTATTTGAAGGTGTTCTTGCTGGGGAAGACTCGGGCTTACGAGAACCATCGGGAAGAAAGGTGATCAATGTCTGGCCAAGTGGATGGACCAAGGATTGATCGTATCCGGGGTCACCCGAGGATTGACTATTTTAGGGAAGTCGTCCTAGAGATTGATCAGATTTGGGAGTCACCCGAGGGATTGACTATTTTAGGGAAGTCGCCCTATGATCTGACTATTTTTGGGAAGTCGCCCTATGATCTGACTATTTTTGGGAAGTCGCCCCGTGGTTTGACTATTTTTGGGAAGTCACCCTATGATCTGACTATTTTTGGGAAGTCGCCCTATGATCTGACTATTTTTGGGAAGTCGCCCGCGGTTTGACTATTTTTGGGAAGTCGCCCTACGGTTTGACTGTTTTGGGGAAGTCGCCCTACGATCTCGACTATTTTTGGGAAGTCGCCCTACGGTTTGACTATTTTTGGGAAGTCACCCTATGATCTGACTATTTTTGGGAAGTCGCCCTGTGGTTTGACTATTTTTGGGGAAGTCACCCTACGATCCGACTATTTTTGGGAAGTCGCCCTACGATCTCGACTATTTTTGGGAAGTCGCCCTACGATCCGACTATTTTTGGGAAGTCGCCCTATGGTTTGACTATTTTTGGGAAGTCACCCTATGATCTGACTATTTTTGGGAAGTCGCCCTATGGTTTGACTATTTTTGGGAAGTCACCCTATGATCTCGACTATTTTTGGGAAGTCGCCCTACGATCTCGACTATTTTTGGGAAGTCGCCCTACGGTTTGACTATTTTTGGGAAGTCGCCCTACGGTTTGACTATTTTTGGGAAGTCGCCCTATGATCCGACTATTTTTGGGAAGTCGCCCTACGGTTTGACTATTTTTGGGAAGTCACCCTATGATCTCGACTATTTTTGGGAAGTCGCCCTACGGTTTGACTGCTTTGGGGAAGTCACCCTAAGGTTTTGACTGCTTTGGGGAAGTCGCCCTACGATCCGATGATAATGTTCTTTTAGAAAAGTAGTTGACTAAGATATGCTTTCATACCCGTGCCGTGCTTACCCGTAGTTGCCAAGGACCGAGGCTACGGCCGATGTTGATGAAGAGTTGTTAAGTTGCTGTTCGTGGGACGGTTTCGCCGACGATTTGCCGTCTTTGGAAGCATTTTGACCTCGAAGGAGGAGTTTGGCCGAGTCCGCATCTTGGCCGGTGATCGTCAACCTTGTAGAGGTGGTCGAGCTTGTATTCACATTGGGACTTCTTGCTTTTGAGAACTTGGTGTCTCTCGACCGCATTGTATTGGAGAGCTTGGCGTCTCTCGACCTTCTTGCCTTGGAGAACTTGGCGTCTCCGACCGATTTGTATTTGAGAACTTGGCGTCCCCGACCGATTTGTATTGGAGAACTTGGCGTCTCGACCGATTTGTATGTGAGAACTCGGCGTCTCCGACCGACCGGCATTTGATTTGCATTTGAGAACTTGGCGTCCCCGACCGAACCGTATTTGAGAACTTGGCGTCTCGACCGAATTGTATTTGAGAACTTGGCGTCTCGACCAACCGGCATTTGATTTGCATTTGAGAACTTGGCGTCCCCGACCGATTTGCATTTTGAGAACTTGGCGTCCCCGACCGACTTGTATTCGAGAACTTGGCGTCTCGACCGAATTGTAGACACCGGAGGTGGTCTTCACTGGGGGCCGTTTTCATCCATTTGTGGACATTGGAGGTCGTCTTTAGCAAGTTGCGTACGCCGAGCTTGTCTTTGCCAAACCGTAGATGTTGGAGGGCGTCTTCATTCATTGGAGGTCGTCTTTGGTGAAGATCATCCTTGCCGAAAAAAGGGGGATTTGATTTCACGTTTGAATTCCCGCATTCGTTAGTGAAGAGGAAGATGCATATATGGCATTCATGATGACAGATGCATGCATGGAACCAAAAATGATTATGGGATGATGCATTTACTTGCTTTCGAAGATGCACTTAGCCTAAGCTTCGGGCAGAAAATTATGATTTATGATCTTCGATGATTTAGGATTATTCCTATTGACTCAAGTTTTCAGTGCATGCTACATGAGCCCTCGGGAGATTTTTAGTGGGGATGCATGGGTATGGAGACTGCTTGGAATGCATTTTGATCAAGTGGGGGATGAGAACCCTCGATCGCGATTTAAACAAATGGTTGTTGGTGAGGTTTTGTCAAAGAATATCACATGGACCTCAATCTTGATGAGATTGGATTCGGATCCCGGGTCTTGATTGAAACTTTCCCTCTCATTCTTGGTCACTTGAAGCTGATGCTGACAGACTTTAGGGCCAACGTTGATACGAGTGAAGCTTCTTTCATTTGGATGAGCCGTGACTCGCCGAAACCTTGTCCTGAGGATGATTTGATGGAATTGCTAATGCCGGGAGAAACCCCGATCTTGAATTCCGATGCTACGGAAGCCGCCGTGTACCAAGTTCCGAAGCCGAAATTCTTTCTGCGACTTGATAAAATTCGGGTCCAAAAGACCATCTTGACAAAGCCCCTGGATCCCGAGTAGGCAAAGTCCAGATTTTGAAGAAGCGATTTGGCGAGTCTATCTCGTGCGAAGAACCCAACGTGGACCCAAAGATGACTATATAAGCCCCGCTTGAAGAGCCGCTACAGGAGAACCCGGGAGAACCGCTTAGCAAGCCCCAAAGATGAAGAAATTCAGAGTAGTCTTACGCAGGGGGAACCCATCTTTTCGTACCTTAGTCAACCAAGCCATCGGACAAGAC
This sequence comes from Adenophora triphylla var. japonica, assembly GCA_022495995.1. Taxonomy (NCBI): domain Eukaryota; kingdom Viridiplantae; phylum Streptophyta; class Magnoliopsida; order Asterales; family Campanulaceae; genus Adenophora; species Adenophora triphylla. Next base: position 53,481 of record JAFEMH010003274.1, on the reverse strand, counting down.
TCGAAATGTTTACGTGTGGGCATATCTTTTGAAAGATGGGAATGTCTCCCGAATTTGTGTATGACACTCTCGCTTTTGGTTTGACTCTTTTGAGAGAGTATAAGCATCACAAGGTGTGGAAAAGTGTATGGAAGCCCCCGCAGTACGTAAAGACAAAGTGTTTGGCTCTATTTCCCTATGATGGAGAGAGAGAAGACTTGTCGAGACACTTGAAAACTTGTCTTATTCATGATGATCACAAGGCCGCTTAAAACCCTTTGTTAATGTTCGGTTATTCAATCCCTAAATCTGATATGAACAAATATTTTGATTAATCACAAGGAGAAAACCAACTGATATCGAAAATCAAGCTTGGAAGGGCGGAAAGTGTATAGGGACGATCCTTGATGAGACCGGATTTTTTTATTTTTTTTTTTTTTTGAGATTTGTTTGTGATTTCGACCGACCATTTCTCGGTTGCCTACGTTCCCTCCATTATGAAGAGCTCAGTCGCCGTAGTTCGGGCCTATCCCGAATGAAAAGAGAATGAATGTTGAAATTCGAGGGTCTGAGGACCTTTGGGGATTTTGAGGATTTGGAGGATTGAATAACATATCCCCTTAGAGTGTCCATGAAAGACACGGATGCGAAGCCCCAGTGGGACATCCACGACAAGTGTTTGTGAGGAGAAATGAAATATGCTCACATGAAGGGAAGGGTTGAATTTGCACAATCTTTGATTGGTAATTTTGAACCAAAATGGATTAGATTCCAATTTAAGCAAGCAATGAAGCATTAATTTGATCCTGACATCGAGGATATTAGAATGAAACCGCTATCCGTAGGGACCGTAGTTGGGTTTCCGGGCTTCGATCGGCTATCGGGTGATTTGGGAGATTATGACCTCTTGAGATGAGAGGTCGGCTAGGCCTTTTACCGACCGAACCTCTAAAGATGAGAGGTTGGCTCAAGGGGATGTGTTTGGGAAATCTATGGCGAGGAAGATTGATTGCCTCCAAGAATGAGAGGTCGATTTTGACTTGGCCAAGGGCAAGGGTAATGGTGATGGGAGTATCCTCTAAAATTGAGAGGATGGCTTGGGATTGGTTTAAGGTAATGATAAGAGGAAGTCCGAGCTACCGACAACTTTTTGCGATCTTGCGAGAATTCAGCTCCTTTTGATCATTGGAGAGCTTCTTGAGATGCTCGGGGACTTTTGAGTTCTTCTTCTTTTTTTTTTTGGAAGGCTTCCCGAGGAGCTTGGAATTATATCCGAGATTGTGAGGATTTTAAAATCCTTCTTTTTTTTTGTTTTTTTTTTTTTTTTTTTTTGTTTTTTTTTTGTTTTTTTTTTTTTTTTTGTTTTTTTTTTTTTTTTTTTTTTTTTGACTTGGAAAGCTTCCCGAGGAGTTGAGGATTATCTTTGTCCTTCCTTCATGGCTTGAGATAATTTGCGCATCGCCGATTCTCGAAGCTAACTTCTGCTCGCTTGGACTTTCTCTCGCATGGAGCAAAAATGATGGCTAAACCGGGTTTCAAAACACGCCGATCTTGAAATGAGAGGGTAATGTTTAGTAAGGGTGAGGTAATGGCTTTCCTATGGGTGAAAGGTTTCAACCGCAATCCCTACCGGATGACCTAAACGAGATTAAGTCTTCATTGCTTGCTTAAGCTTTATATGAGAAAAGATCCATGCAAATTCATCGAGCAACGAGATGATGATGATGAAAGGGATGTGAGCATATGAGATGCAAGACGGGAGTTGGTAAGCCCCAATTTGGGAAGGATATCAATTGATTTTCTCACTCCGATTAGTTTAAATATTAATCATTTTCGAAGAATTAGTGGTTGAGCAAAGACAAGTGATCATTTTGGATAAAACCATTTCAATTAAGTGTAACGTGGGTGCGCAAGTGATGTCTCGAGTCTAGCAAGAAAAGAAAAAGACTTATATTAAAAATTAGACACTTAACCACTATGTCCAAAATGGACTACAACGACAAATGTCCAGAAGGACTTAGGTGAAAGAAAAGTACTAGAACCTACGAAGGTTGACTCAAAAGACTATTTTAAAGATAGGTAGCCCCCGCCTAGCCGCTCTTTGCCGTTGAACCATGCATCTATTCTTCGACGCCGGAGACGGGAGCTATTGCAGACCTTTCCATCAGATTTCCTTGGCAACTTTTTGCTCAATCCAACCATCTTCATTGCTCGCGATGATCGGTTCATTGACCTTGCAAAGGGACGAGTCAAACTCCATTGTGCCCACAAGGCTTGAACCACCAAACTCGATCATGTTGACACTCATGTTGTTAGGGAGCGGGTTATTGATAGTATTAGGTCCTTCAGCATCTCTAACCTCCCTTGCTCAATCAACCCTCGATGGCCTTTTTCAGGGGGACGCAATCATCCGTCAGTGCCCATGGTACCGATGAAAGGCACAATGCTTGGAGGTATCCAAAGGAGCGTTGGGGTTTCTAGGCCGATAATTTTCCAAAGGCCGGAGCAAACCTTCTCTCACCAAACCTCGAAGATATCACTCAAAGGCATCCCAAAGTTTCTCAAGTCTGGGAGCCGGATCCGGATGCATCAGCTTCGGGAACAAAGGAAGTGGCATTGTTACGCCCCGTCCCGCGTAGCCGATCGCCTCTTTGCCTTTAGCGAAAGTGAGAGTAGTTTTGGAGGGAGGAGCCCGATATCCGTAGGTGTGCAGCAGCCGGCCGCCGATTGTAAGCCTTTTCAAACTTAGCCCCGGAATTAACCATCGCACGCAAGTCATCGTAGGGGAAGTGGGCCGAGGGAAGCTCTCAAATGCGGCTTCAAGCATGACCGAAAGATGTCTAACCGCTCCTCGTCGAGGGAGGAATGGCCATTTCACCGAGCTTTAAGTTCCATCTCTTATAGAAATCCCCAATATTCTCATTGTGGCGCCGCATCGTTGTTTGCGTGTCAACTCGTTTGTCTCCCACTCCAAGTTGGCTTTATACTTATCTCGTGAAAGTACCGGTAATTTGTTCCCAAGTAGCCCTAGCTTCAGCCGCAATCGGAAAAACCATTTCAAAGCCCCCGACTTCAAAGAGAGACTAAAGTAATCGGCCAACCGCCGGTTTGTGCATCCCTTAGCCTTCATTGCCAAAGTATAGGTGTCCAAGTGAGTTTTAGGGCATGCACTCCCGTCAAACAATTCCAGAGCGGGCATCACAAACTTGTGAGGCAGGGGGACAATCGAGCCTGGGATCCGTAGGCCGAAGAGCAAGTTGTTCTTTTGGCGGTCAATTCAGCAATCTGTGCTTTCATTTCCTTGTGTTGCTCCATAAACCAAGCCAATTGGGGATCCAAAGGCGGAGCGGGAATTCCCGAGCCGATATTTGAGCTAGGAAGAGGACTAGCCGTTGGTGGTGCATTGGTGGAAGGAATACCATATCCCTGAGCATAGGTGAAAACTCGTCCTTGGCCCAAATTACCTTGGGGAGTGTAGGTAGGAGCCGGGGCAAAAGGATAGAACCCAAATGACTTGCCGTTGGCTTCCAATCGGCAGAGAAGATGGAGGCAGATTCGAGGTAGCCATATGGCTTGGATTTTCGGAGTGAGGCCCATAAGTAGGCTTAAGTGCGGGCCGCTGTCCCCGGTTGTTGAATTGCATGGCCGGTTGTGGCGAGGATGCATAACCGAGAGGATACGTGGTCCCGGTGATTCGGATGAAACCGGGATGAAGGCTTCGATAACCCATAGAAGTCTCGAGTGAATGGATTTGTGAAAGCCGTGTGAGGAGCAACCGAACCAAGCACCATTCTCGAGGAGGGGCTCCCGATCGTGGCCCGTAACCGCATTGTGGCGGCATTCCAAATTGTGGCCGTTGATGTGAAGGTCCTGGATTGATCGGTTCCGAACCGAGGTGGGATTCCAATCCGCCGTGGCATTCCGAGGTATCCCCAACCACGAGAGGACATTCCGCATCGACTTTGCCCCCACCGAGGAGCCGTGAACCGATTCGTCCCATCAGCCGCATGGATCCAGTGGTCCGACCTGCAGATCGAGGAACATGTGTTCTCGTAGCACCGAAGGAGGTTGGTGGTGGCATCCTCGGAGTAATCGGGGCGACCGAGATTGGGATTGGGGTCATCCTCTTCTTCCACAGCCGAAGGTGCCATCGGGATTGAGGCCGGCGGCCAAACCATGGCTCTTAATAGCCTCGATAAGGCTATTCACCGTGCTTCCCGTCGCATTCTCATCTCGTTCGCTAACCGATTCCATTGCCGTTCGTCCGAGGAGTCCCTGGAGGCGGAGTGACGTTGTCCCCTCGTTACCACTGATGAACATTCAAACCCGGAGTTGAAACAAACGGCGAAGCCGATGAGGCACTCGACTCTTCCCAACCGATTAAACGGTGACCCTAAGTGCCCGAAACCAAGCTTTACGCGGAGTCAGCGGGGAAAGACACGAGGGTTCGATGGCGGGAATTGAAGGAGGGTAGGTGTTTGGGCTCTTAGGCTCATGCAACATGCAGCTTATTTGTTCATGTTTACTTAAAACACGTTTTATTAACCTAATCGGTTGGAAAAGATTGCTCTTCTTTTTCGCAAACTACTCGATTCCCGGATCAGCCGGGCCCCGTCACTACGTCTATAAGCCCCTCGTATTCCACCCGTATTTCGACCTCCTGTGGTGGATGCCCCGGCGAGGGTCCTATAGGGCAAGCGGGTCCCACCGACCGAAAGAAAAACGATCCTAAAAGTCCGGCGGGTAATCGAGTCTTAACGAGCATTCGATGTAAATTACGGACAAAGCCGACGTCAAAAGTCAAGATCATGTCCGAGGGCTCGACGAAAAGTCGGCATGATTTGACCGATAAGCGTCCACAATTGATCTTGACTTGTCGTCGCTAAGCCGTAATTAGGCATGGAATATTCATTAATCCTTGATGACTCAAAGGTCAATGCCGGGAGTCGTGTATAATTTGTGCCGCTCGAGCCGAAGTCAAGGCGCGGCCAATATCTTGGTCAAAGTCCGCGGCGGAAAACCGGCGTAACTTCGACCGATTAGGGTCCCCGAAAGATATTGAGTCGGTATGCCGACAAAGGCTTGAAAGGAAAGGTCTATACACGGACAGTGGCATGACACGTACTGCACTAAAAACCAACCGGGTCTCTGGACAAAGTGTGTCACGGACAAGTGCATGGTCGACACGAGGCTCCATGGGATGCCTGGGTAGTCCTGTGCTCATCCGAGAGGCGTAATAAGACCAAACGGACCGCGACAAGGATTTCCCCGGGTTAAGGACGTAGTGTGCAAAGGTACGGTCACGTGCGCGTAGTGTGCAAGCAGCCTATATTCTTTTTCTGAGTAAAATAGAGATTTTTTTATGAGTCTTAAAAATATGATGCATGATTTTTTTTTGAAAATTTTCTTTTTTTTTTGAAATTTTTTTTTTTGAAATTTAATGAGCACATAAGCACGTAAGCACGAAAATTCCGACAGTTAGGGACATCATTCCGACAGTCAAAATTTTGACTTTCTCCTAGGCGGCCAAAACAACATGAAAACTGTGCAAAAATCAACACACACACAAAAATGATTTTCAAAGCCGCTTGACCCTCAAAAGCTTTTTTTTTTGAAAACGGTGATACCGGTACGTGGGATTGTTAGACCACAATTTATCCCCGACTCGTGTTAGGAGGCGATAACGGGAAATTTAGTGGTTTCCACCAATATACTAAATACCATTTTTTTTTTAAAAAAAAAAAGCTTAGATCCCCAGCTGAGTCGCCACTGTGATGAATGTTGCCAAATTTCCGAAGATTTTCCCATTTTTGTTTGAAAAAATCAACGAAAACGGAGTCGCCACGCCATTTTAATTTTGAGGGCCAAAACTTTGAAAAAAGCCCGAGATCAGAGATTTAGGTTCGGAGGTCATGTTACACGCCGGGAAGGACGTTAGTGTGCACTCGGAATGCCTCGTAAAACGAGTCTTCCAAGCTGAAAATCATTTGTGTGTGTGTGTGTGTGTTTTGGCCAAAATACTTTGAAACTCAGAAAAGTAAAAATTGGGATATCTTTTTAAGACTTTAAACTGATCCCATGATTTTTTTGGAGGATTTTTGGATTGAGATTTGGTACTCAAAAGACCTTTTGAAGTTGAGAGCCATTTCTGCCAGAATGAAAAAGGCAGTGGACCTTTGATTTTGAAATGTATTCAAGGGTCTTAAAACTTCATAATCTGGATAAACTCAGAGAATGAAAGTTGTTCTAGACACCTTAAATAAGATTTTTACGAAGGAATTTTCCATTTTGGAGAAGATTTGAGGGGTCAAAACCTTCTGGAAACCTCAGATATGAGATCTGGATTCCCAGAAGGTGATGAACTAGCCTCTGAAAGAAAATTTGAAAAGAGGAGTTTTACTCATCCAAAAAATAAAGTAAAAATATGTCTGGAAATCTCTGGATGTTGGCTACAAAAAGTGTTTTGTAGTCAACACCAAATTCCAAGTTCATCTGTGTCCAAAAATTAAGACAATAGACTGAGGTCTGGGAAAATTGCTACTGGACAGCAACTTCTCAAGAAAGAGAATATGATTTTAAAGGGGGTTTTGCATCCATGCTTGTCCCCATTTCCCTAGGTTTTGGTTAGTGGTCACTAGACATTTTAGTGGTGAACCAACTATACCAAACCATCCTTGGGGTACATTAGGACTAAGCATTTCATTTGCTTGGGAAGGGGATTTTTATCCTTTGAAAATGAGATTTTATGCTTGAAAATGGTTTTTAGGGTTTTGAAAATGAGTTTTCTTTGCAAGAAAGTAAGAGAACTTGAAAATAATGTTGATCTTTGTAGAAGATCATCCATGGAGATGGTCTTCCATGGTGATCTTCTTAGATCTAGAGCAAGAAGATGAAAGAACTACATTTTGTAGTTTGAAGATGCATGTATGGATGAGATTTAGGGTTAGGAGGAGGAGGGTTTACCAATCTTCCTTGTGTTCTTGAGTGTTTGGCTTGAGTGTATGAGTGTTTAGGGCTTTAATATGAGAGTGAGTGGATGAGTATGAGTTGGGAAAGATTGGAGAGAAAATGGTGACAGTTCAAGTGAATTCTCACTGTTTTCTCTCTATATTTCGCCAGAGGTTCGGTGCAAAATGTGTTGTTCCTCCTTATTTTTGTGACTGGAGGGCTCAATTTATAGCCCTCTGGAAATTGCAAACTCATCCGCGCGGAAAAGTCCCCTCAGCGTGCACTGTTCATTAAATGCAGCTCCAGCTTTGGACAAGGGAAATATTTCTTTTCAAAATTCAAATTGACCAGCCAGATTATGTTTCCAGCATTTCTATTTGTGGTTTTATTCTTTTGTTTTTCTTTTTTAAGATTCTTTTTAAGGTTTAACCTTAAATAACAATGCCCATTTTACCCTCACTTTGTTAGAAAAGTTAGGATTGTTAGGAATTGTTAGAAATGTTATAACTTTCGTTAATTTTCTAACGAAAATTCTAACAAGCTCAAATTGGAGCACTTACAACTGCAAGTAGACCCGATATTATGTTTAGTGTCTGTGTATGTGCTCGTTACCAAGCTGATCCTAGAGAAGCACATCTTATTGCAGTCAAGCGTATAATCCGCTATTTATCTGGAACCACTAACCTTGGACTTTGGTATTCCAAAGATTCGAACTTCGATCTTGTAGGTTATTCAGATGCAGATTATGCAGCTTGTACTATTGACAGGAAAAGCACTAGTGGTACTTGTCATTTCCTCGGGAATAGACTAGTTGCTTGGGCCAAAGAAGAAGCAAGCATCGGTTTCGGTGTCAACCACAGAGGCCGAGTACATTGCCGGTAGTTGTTCTTTGCCAAATCCTTTGGATAAACCAGCAGTTGGTGGACTATGGAATCCATGAAGGCAATTGCCCTATCATGTGTGACAACACTTCAACTATTTCAGTCTCCAACAACCCTGTCATGCATTCCAAGACCAAGCATATTGATATCAAGTATCATTTCCTCAAAGATCATGTGGAGAAGAGGAATATCCATTTAGAGTATGTGGGGACAGACAACCAGATTGCTGACATCCTCAACAAGGCTCTTGACTCCAAGAGGTTTTCATTCCTTAGAGGAGAAATGGGTATGCTTGAACTTAAATGAATCCATTATTTTTATTTGCTAACTTGTGTGTTAAGTATAGTTTCAAATCCCTTGTTGAACCGCGTGTCCCAAACCGCAAGCAAGTCCAACCGCCCTACAGCCAACCGCTTCATTCCAACCGCATGCTGCAGCTCAACCGCTTGGACCTCAATCGCGTTTCAACTTGGAGTATTTTCTAAACTTTTATTTACAGTTATATAAAAAAAATTGTTCAAATTCCCTTTATTTATTTTTCAGTCCTTATTTTTTCTTTAAGGGTTTATTTGCAAATGTTTTCCCACGAAATTTTAAAATTTGAATGCATTTAATGCAAAGGGAACATTAGCATTTAATGGCCTTCATGTCAGCCGTCATAGGTTGATGTGATGAAGCTGAAAGGGTGCAAGTTTGCAATGATTCACTGAGTTGGTGAGTTAATCTGTCCTTTCAACTGCCAAACCCTAAACCCTTTCCTATAAATAGAAGACATAACCTACCTTTTCAAACTTTCCATTCTGTCTTCTCTGGCACCGTACCTTCAGTTTACCAAACCCTTCTTTTTTTCTCTATCTTCAAAACTGTGTTTATAAGCTTTAATTTTTGTCAAGTCAATGGCTCCCAAACAACCTATTGAAGACATGGTATGATTTCTTAAAACCTAAACTTATTAATCTTCTGCAAATCATATGTGTTTATCTGCTTAATCCGCCATTGATGAACTTCAAGGTTTCGAACACCAAGAACTGATTTTTGTTCATATGTTCTTCATTTCTTGATCATTTTACATGAAATTTGTTGGGTTTTGTTCGGATTTATGCCTAGATTAAGTTTCTAAACTTTATTTCATGATCAATGAACATCCAGGACACTTATTTTGAATTTTTGAAGTTTATAGTTTCGAAACCCACTTCTGATTTTTGCATTTTCTGGGTGATTCTGAGTAAAGTAGTAATTTTTATTGTTATATTATTGATCTACTGCTGAATGCGATCATTTTGACATATTATTTGTCCATTTTGGTTAACTTTCATCAAATCTCTGTTCTTGATGTTCTTCGTGTTCTTCATGCATTCATGTGACTGTTCATCATCTTCCTCAAAATTTTCTTATGTTTTGGATTGACCTAATTTTCAATCTTGTTTTTCCATACTTAGAAAATTTCTGAAAATTTTGACTTTGTTTTGCTTGATTGGACCGCATCATTGGAACCGCATGCTAAGTTTTTGAAACCGCACTTATAATTGCTTATTCTTGTATCAAAACTGCATTATATGAACCGCATGTTTTCACTTGTAAACCGCATGCTTGAAAATTACTTAAGTATTATTAAGTATATAGGCTGGAAACCAAGCCCTTCCTCTCTAAGCACCGCTTGCAGTGTGGGATAACTTTGGATTACAATGCCACGTACTAAGTAGTTATGCTTTTGTATTTTTCCTATCTATTCTCCAACCTGTGTTCACAGGTTCCTTGAGGTTTGGAAATTATCATTTCCAAAACCGCACTATTGTCAACCGCATGTGTGCACCAAACCGCTTGTGAACTGTGATGATTATTAAATTGTTCTAACTTGTGTGTTTACTTTGTAGAATACCAAGTATTTTCTACCAGGATGGGAGATTAATGAACCTGAACTGCAGTCCGATGCACTTGGAAGAGAGTTGATAAGGAAAATGCACGCTTCTGGAATCCTTCCCCTCTTCAACAAACAGCAAACCTATACCATCCCTCTATTCATTGATCAGTTCTATCAAACCGCACAGCGTGGAGAGACTGAGCTATCTGATGGAACCAAGATCCCCAGCTTAGTGGGAGTTGTAGAAGGATTCAAGGTATCAATTGACTACTTGGATATCAGAGGCACCTTTGATTTCCATGTGTCCAATGCTCCAGTTGAAGTATCCCAGGATGTCCAAGATGCTACTTGCTCCACCCTTACTGGAACCCTGGATTCCCTATCTGGCAACTATAAGAAGATAGCAAGGAGAGAGTTTGGTGAGCTGATGAGCCACTTATGCTACCTAGTTGGGAAGTCTGTATGTGGGAAGACTGGGAACCACAACAACTTCACCTCTCACCAGTGGCAGTATTGTTGCGCAATCTATAATGGAATGAAGCTCCACTGGCCTAAAATATTGATGAGAGAACTGGCCAGCAGTATTGATGCTTACTAGTTGAAGGCAAAGGATGTGCATACCATATGGAGACCCTTTGGCAGGTTGCTGACCGCTATCTTTGCCAACTATCAGCACCTGGAAGATATGAGAACTACCACTCCAGATATCTGCTATCATTGGGGAGTTGAAGAATCTTTTGGGCTCAAGGCTTGCCACTCCTTCAGATTCTCATTTGGCAATGATGACTATAGAGCCCTCTATGATGCTGATACCTTTCAACCCAAGGAGCATTTTGTGGAAATGACTCCTGCAACCGCAGTGACTGCTTTGGGTAAGGCTTTGAAGAAGGTATCAAGGAAAAGAAAAGCTCCTGCAGAACCGCTCCCTAAGAAAACCAGAACCGCCCCTACCCAACCTCGTGGTGCAACTGGTGCAGGCCCTAGCAAGAAAGGGAAAGAGAAAGAGAAAATGTCCCTTATTGATGAGGATGAAGAAGAAGAAGATGATACAATTCCTCCTTTGATTGCCAGAGCAAAGAAGGCCAAACTTACTCAGGAGACTTTGGCTAAAATGACTGATGAGGAACTAACCATCTACTACAAGGCAGAAATTAAGAGAATAGAGAAAGAAAGAGCTGAAAAGGATGCTACCAAAGGAAAATCCAAGGAGCCCATTCCTCAATCGCCTCCTTCTCAACCGCCCCAAACCCAACCGCTTACTCATTCTCCTGCTCAATCTCCTATCCATTCCCATCATTCATCCCCTGCCAAATCCCCTACACCTGAACCGCCTTCTCCTCCTCAACCGCAAAGAGCAGCAACCGCTCAGGGGGAGAAAACAAAAAGACTTAAAAAATTGGCCCAAAAGAAAACCCCAACAAAAGGCCCCAAGCATTTTCTTCACCGTGTTTCCAAACAACCTACTCCTTCTCCTCCTTCTTCCCATTCATCTTCTCATTCTACTTCACATTCATCATCCCAATCCCCTTCTAAATCTCATTCCTCATCTAGCCAAAATAAAACTCCAACTGCCTCACCTCAACATTCCAACCGCTCTAATTCCCCTCCTCCTTCAAACCGCGCTCAATCACCTCTTTACTCTCATCACACCCCAGCCATCTCCATTTCCAATCTAAACCGCGATATAACCCCATCCCCTAACCGCGTCCATTCACCTTCTCCTCCTCCTACAAATTCTCCCCAACAAAACAGAACCCCTTCTCCAAACCGCATTCCTACTCCACCTCCTAAAAAATCCCCTCAACAGAAATCCCCTTCTGTTGAAATTCACACCACTAGCTCCTCCTCAAATTCCAACCCTATCACTTCTGGAATTCCAACCTCCCATGTTCAACCTCCTCCTCCAACCGCCCCAATCTCAACCGCACCAACTACTTTACCCCAAACACTTCCTATACCTTCCTCAACCGCTTCACTTTTCACAGTCCCAGCCAGCCGCCTATTTCAAACACTCCTATCCCCTTTACCTCAAACCGCCCCTACAACACAATCTCAACCGCCACCCTCATTTACCCAAATCCCTTCCACTTTAACCGTACCTCCAACAGATTACTCCCAAATTCTTTCAACCCTTAATCTTATCCAAGGCCAACTTCTCTTAAACCAAGGCCACATGATCAAGCTAACCGCTTCCAATGCCGCTCTTGAAGCCTCAAATACTTCCCTAACCGCATCCAACCAAACCCTTCTAGCCAAAGTGGATGCTCAGGCCCTAGAAGTGGCAAATCTTAAAGCCCTATTGATTGATACCATTAAGGGGGAGAGAAGTTCCTCAATCCAAACCGCTGAAGCTGTCAAAACCGCAGCTACAGAATGTTTTCAAGGCTTCAAAGAAGATTTAGCCAGAGGAGTGCTTAGAGCCATGGGTGATGCTGTTTCAAAGACCCAACTTCAAGAGATGCTCTCTAAGCTATCTGATGAGTTTGTCTCTTCAACCAACTCTGCTCTGGTTTCTTTCATGAAATCCCTTCAAAAAACTCAATCGCAACAAGCCTCTACCTCAGCCGCTCCTTCTCAAACCACTCTAGATGACTTGCAGTTGAAGATCTTTTCTGAACTGGACTCCTTAAAAGACAAAATTAATGTTGATCTCAACATAGTGGGAGACAGTCTCAAGGAGCAGGTAAAAACCTTTGATGATGATATCTCTTTCAGGTTTGAGAACCTCAAGGCAGGCTTCAATCTCAAGCTTGACAACTCCTTCAAGGAATTGAGATCCACCCTGAATGTATCTGTTGATCTGGATCCCTTGAAAGATGCTCTCTCCAATCAAACCGAAGCTATTAAGGATGAGATCTTCACATTCTACAATTCCCTCAAGGCTTGCATTGAAGGATTTACAACAGAGATCAAGGACAGTGTTGCTGCAAATACAAGATCCGTTGATGCTGCTGGATCAACCGTCGCTAAATCCGCAACCGCCTTAGAAAGGGCTGAGACCACTCTTGGAAGACAGGTTGAAGACCTCAGAGCCTTAAGAAGAACTATCAGAGGAGAAAGCTCAGCCTTCAGACCTTCTGGACCGCAAGTGCCAAATCAAGAGGTGGACCAGTGTCGTGATCAACCGCGCCATCATCATCATCAACAACCGCATCAACACCAACCGCGTCAGCATTAGGACTGCTCTTCATTGTAATTCTTTTTTCCTTTTTGCTGAACTCCTTTTGTTTTATTGGACCGCACTCTTTGTATTTTTGTCCAAACTCCTTTTGTTTTTGTAACCTTTGCATTTTGCTTTTCTACCCTTGTAATTGTAACCGCAGTGGTAGTAATGAAAAATGCATCATTGGTTCCAAAACTTTGTTCATATCAAACTGCTTGTTTGTAGAACAATGAAACCGCTTATGGTTTATAACCTCATTCAAATATTTTCTAACTTAAAAATCACTATTTTGAATTGATGTTTAAACATTCAGTTTAAACCGCACTTTGAACTTAAAACTCATACTTTTAAGTGCACTGAATGCATTTCTATAACTTTCCTTATTGTAAGTTTTATCTTTCAGAATGTATAGAAATCTATAGCTTAAAGCTAAGTGTGTGCATTGACTTGGGACATGAATTACCATGTTAATTCTTATGGACATGTTCTTACCAAGTACAATGTTTGCTTTAGTTATAGTAGGTAATGGCATCAATCAAATAGGGGGAGATTGTTGGGTATGCATGTTTTATCCCTCCTATTTTATATTAGATTTGATTGATACCATAACCTCCTGTCTATTTTAAGGACTTTAGGACCCTATGTAATGAAGCTTAGACTTCAATTTTTTAGCTAAGTCCATTTTATAGAAAAGGTTAAATTTAGGCTTGAAGACTGGCACAAGACTCATTGGATTGGATAGTTGCAGTTCAGCAGTATCAAACCGCCCCTCATAACCGCACATGCAACCGCATGTATGATTCCGTTGATTCTGCTCAATGAACTACCTCAGTGCAAACCGCTTATGAACCGCACTTGTGCAGTTCATTTGCAACCGCATCCATGGAACCTCCTGGTGTAGCAAACCGCACTTCATCAACCGCTCCTCACCAACCGCATCCAATGATTGAAGACTTGAAGTGAACCACCTTTTTACCGTTGGAATCCACGTCAGCAATATCAAAAGTCAACCACCATATCTTGTCACGTGATTCAATGTCGTAGAAGATCCGCAAGGATCTTGAAAAGGTGACAGTGTCCTAACCTCATTGCTTGCACTGAGCCTCGATCGCCTTTATCTCGCAACCGTCGTACCAAAGGACAAAAGTGGTTGCTGTGGACTAATAGGATTGCATCATGTACTGTCCTTACAACAGCTGTATCCAACGGCTAGTTTCTTGATGCTTAGGTATAAATACCCCTAATCTTCACCATTTGAAGATTGCTTGAAAAATTGAGAAGTGTTGTGTTCATAGAAGCTAAAGCTCTGCCCAGAAATTCATAAGTCCTTTGAATCTTCATCTTCATACTTCAAGAAATATTCCCCAGTCCAGAAATCAAGCCTTAACACATTCAAGAATCATTGAGCTCTACATCTCACAGATTTAAAGAGCCTTGATCTTGTTCTCACACACACACCTCACTTGTTTAATCATATAGATTATATATTTGAGATACACTGGTTATAGTCTAGGATTTGTTCTTCATAGAAAAGATTTTATTGTACTTTGTAATCTCTCAAATACTTAATATAAAATCTCTCTTAGAAATCCAAGACTAACCATCTTGGTAGTGGACGTAGATCGTTTATCGATTGAACCACTCCAAATAGCATGTTCTTATTTTCTGCATGTATATCTCTTGTGCTTACTAATTATTTATCTTTGTCTCTGTTTGATCTTTATTTAGTTATCCATTATTGTGAAATAGTGTTTGGAGTTAACATTGTCAACACCTCACGTGTTTGTAAAACTGCTCTTACCAAAACCGCCAAGCAAAACCACATTTTACAAACCGCCTCTGCAAACCGCAATACACTCTATTATTCCGCTATGCATTTTACATAATTACTTGCAGTCTATTATCAACTGCAAGAGGATTTTGTAAGCAAGAGGTTTAGTTTTTAAAAGAGGGCGAAAATTTTGTAACTGCTATTCACCCCCCCCCTCTAGCTGTATTTTCACCCTTGTTGCCACCTTTGGGACTAACACCAAGATCCGGGCAAAAAGACCTTCAAAGAACATCTGCAAAGAAGACCACTAGCATTTCCACCACCACCACCACTCGGACCAACTCCATCAGCACTATTATCTCCCCCAGTTTGGGAAGAAACCTGCTGGATAAACTCATCAATAATTTCCTTGAGCTTTGTCCAACCTTGCACAATCTCGGCAATGGTAGCAGTTTGTTTGTGAAGAAACGCCAAAACTGTGGTCTTGGGTATTGTTGGTGAAGCATTCCCCAACAAATTGTATACATTAGCAAGAACATGAGCTGCATCTGTACCTGAAAAACTTGGAGATTTCGGAGTAACAATAGGGATAACAGTATGAGTAACACCCTTAGCATGAACCGCTTCACTTGACCCAAATTCATTTATCTTTGACCAAGGAAGATCACCAGTGTATCTCACACTCTTGGTATTCTTCTTAGTCAGCTGAGAATCTATAGCATAGAGATCAAGACTGGGCGTGTACTCATCCGACTCTTTAATGGGCAATTTTTGAGATTTCAAAATTTGGAAGATTAAGGAAGGGTAAGGAAACATTGTAATGTCTTTTCTTCTACCCCACATAGCCAAATGTTTGAAGATCAATCTACCCAAGTTCACCCTTCAGTTCTTTCCTAACTTATACAAGATTTCAGCTTGTTGCAATGTCACATATTGCTCGTTAGAAGTAGGAACCCAATTAAATATACAAAGCTTGTGAAGCACGGCAAAGAGTGAAGTGAGACGGGAAGCAAGAAAATGAACTTTGGTTTTGGGATTCGGGTTCTGAGGCCATTCATGCACGACATCATGAGAGATAAACCTAGCAATTTCATCCTTATGAACAATAGGACCATCATCATCCATATTTGGGAGTCCTAAAGTCTTGTTGATCAAAGAAGGGGTAATAGAAAAAATTATGTTCCTTAAAAACACCTTTCCAAATTGATCGGACTTCTCATTATCTAGGTTGGCATGAAGGTTGGCATAGAAATTTTTGACTATAGCCTCAATAAATTTCGAAGGATGCAAGTTAGCTTTCAAAAACTTTCTATCCTCCAAGAACTGAAATACACCATGCTTTTTAAAATCAACCTCGTCAATGTGCTTTTCTTTGAGAATTTTCGTGTCACTATGTTTCAACCAAAACTCCATATTTTCTTTTCGATAAAATTCCAATGAAAAGTAAGGTTTTGGAAAAGCAACATTCACATCTTCAAACTCTTTCTCAAGAAAATCAGTGGATTCAGAATAGGAAAACTCACTGATAGAAGATTTCGAAGCTTTAGAAACAGAGGATGTTACCTTGGGTGTTGCAGCTTTCTGGTAACATCTTTGATAGCAGCCCACTTGCTTTTGCCTTTAATGTTTCTTTTCACAACTTCATACAAGGGCTCTTCTTCCTCAATCTCCCAATCTTCAAATGTCTCAACAGAATGGCTCTTTTCAGCATCGGCATGGAAGTCTTCATCCGAAACATGAGCCGAGGAGAGACCAAGAGAGGACTCTTCAGAAACTTCAACTGGATCGGATGATGTGTTGGATTTTGAAGTCCCTTTGTTCCTCATTGCAGTGAGCCTACTTGAGCTCCTCTTTTTGATGGGTTGTGCCGAGGGTTTGTGAGCAATGGCCTTTCTTTTTGGCTTTTTGGTTGATGGAACGGGTGGAAGAGGTGGTAAGGTCACAATGGGCAAGGATTGCGTCATTGTTGTCACCAAAGGAGGATCATCAACCGACATTGTCATTGCCGGAGACACATTGAGTGGGGTGGTCGAAGTGTCCATTAGACTAGGACCACTTGAGCCAACACCCGGAGAGACCTACAAAGGGGCGGATTGCTTCTTGGTAGGGGTTGCCATGGTTAGGGTTTAGGAAGGGTTTGGAATTTTGGAAGGTTGTTGATTTTGTAAGGTTTGAGAGAGAGATTGACGGTGACGGAGGAGGGGGTATTTACCGTGTAGAGAGAGAGAGATGAGGCGTTGGCTTAGAGAGAGATAGAGAGAAAAAATAGGAATTAAGTTAGGATTTAATTTGACAAGACTTATCCCACTTCCTCTAATTATCTCTAATTAACCTCCCCTATTTTTTAGCCACTACAATATTTACTTTAAATATTTACCTAACCTCCCTAATTTCTAGCCACACAAAAATAAGTACATTATTTACTCCCCCTATTTTCTAGGCCACAAAGAATAAATCAACTACAAAACTCCTCACACAAAAATAAAAACATCCGGCCATTATTTTGAAAAAATAAAATTTTTTTTATTTTTATTTTTTGAATTTTTAATTTTCAGATTTTTTAATTTTTAATTTTTTTTAAATATATAAAACGAAAATAAAAAAATAAACATACCAAATATACTAAGTCCATATGGTTTTTGAAAATTAAATCCCTAAATTTTAGGACTTCGTTATTTGAGTAGTTTACTTAAGATAAACTAGGTTTGTTAAAGACTTTTTCAAACTTTGTAAACTCTTAAACAAAAATGACTTTCAAAGCTTAAAAACTTAAACAACAAACCGAAAATAAGAAAAAAAATAATATAGCACATACAAATATGTTAATGGTAATGATGGTAACACCTAGGATAACACATATGATAAAAATCCCTTGATAAATATATTCAGTTTCAAACACTTGAGGCATAACAAGCTTAGCCATTTTCAGACACTTCAGGCATAACAAGCTTGTAAAAACATGAGGCATAGCAATAAAAAAAATCTTTTACACTTCTTTAAACAAGGAAGCATCGTAGTAACGAGCTCCGTACCCCGAGTTTTATTTCAAGTGTAAAGTTTCATTGATTTATGCCGTTCAAGTAGGGTACACTGTAGTAGCGAGCTCCATGTCCCTAATACTAAGCACAAATCACTTCATACATTCTCATTGGCAAGAGTGCATCGTCGCCACGAACGCCGTGCCCCGAGCTCGAGAGAATAGTATGATATAAGAATTGCTTCTTTGCCTTTTATTTATCACATATCAACATTAGTGACTTTGTCACTTTAAGCACAAAAGGAGTTTTATCAAGTGTGTTATTCAGGGTGTTATCCTACCACAACAAAAAGGTCAGCATGTGCAGCCGTGAGAACTCTCAAAGCTCAAAGAACTAAAAGAATCCTTACAGCACAGATAAAAGAAACCAAACAAGCAAAAAATATGCTCTAGTATACATGTGTTACCCCAGGTGTTATCAGCACCCATGGTAACACCTTTCAACAGAGGACATTTTTTAGAGAATATAAAGACCAAGAGATCTCTTTAGACTAGAGAATCTATCATGGTCTAAGGGTTTGGTGAAAATATCAGCAAGTTGATACTTTGTATCAATATGCTCTATATTTATTACTCCCTCCGTCCCTAAATGTTTGTCCCACTTTTTTTGCTTTTATTACGAAGGAACTTTGAACAATAATTTTAGGTTGATTTAATTATACAAATGAAGATCTAAAACTTGCAATTGATAATATTATTGATGGTGTATCAATAATGAGTTTTAGATTTTCATTTGTATAGTTAAATAAACCTAAAATTATTGTTCAAAGTTCCTTCGTAATAAAAGCAAAAAAAGTGGGACAAACATTTAGGGACGGAGGGAGTATCTTTTTATCTACCATATCTCTTAAAAAATGATGACGGATGTCAATATGTTTGGTACGGGAGTGTTGTACAGGATTTTTGAAAATATTAATAGCACTCAAGTTATCACAGTATAAGGTCAAAATATTGCTATCAAGACCATAATCATCAAGCATGTGTTTTAACAAAATTAGTTGTGAACAACAACTACCAGCTGCTACATATTCTGATTCAGCTGTGGATAATGAAACACAATATTGTTTTCTACTATATCATGATACTAAATTATTTCCCAAGTAAAAACAACCCCCACTTGTACTTTTCCTATCATCCATATCCCATGCCCAATCCGAGTCACTAAAGCCTACTAAATTAGTATTAGTATCTTTACTATACCAAATCCCTAAATCACTAGTTTCAGATACATATTTAATGATCTTTTTCACAGAATTTAGGTGAGATACTTTAGGATTGGATTGATATCTAGCACATACACACACACTGTACATCAAATCAAGACGACTAGAAGTAAGGTAAAGGAGACTACCTATCATGGAACGATATAGGGTTGGATCAACATCTTCTCCCACTTGATCTTTTCCAATCTTGAGAGAAGTGCCCATAGGAATTTTTGAGCTCTTCGAACCTTCCAACCCAAACTTCTTTACCAGGTTCTTTGCATATTTGCTTTGGGAGATGAAAATCCCTTCACTTGATTGCTTAACACGTTTGGCCTAGAAAGAAGTTAAGTTCCCCCATCATGCTCATTTCAAATGTTGATGTCATAGCCTCTACAAAATCATTTAAACAAGTTTTTGATGTAGAGCCATATACTATGTCATCAACATAGATTTGAACCACAACAAGTTCTTTTTCATGTTTAAGAATGAATAAAGTCCTATCTGCTTCTCCTCTAGTAAAACCATACTATAGTAAAAAACTAGTTAACCTACCATACCATGCACAAGGAGCTTGCTTCAACCCATAAAGAGCTTTATCAAGTCTATACACATGGCCTGGTTGAAATGGATCTTCAAAGCCTTTTGGTTGTTCAACAAAAACTTCCTCATCTAAGTATCCATTTAAAAATGCTGCTTTGACGTCCATTTGAAACAATGTGATTTTAAGAAAACAAGCAATGGCCAATAAAAGTCTTACTGACTCAATTCTAGCCACGGGTGCAAAGGTCTCGTCATAGTCAATACCTTCCACTTGTGTATAGCCTTGAGCCACAAGACGAGCCTTATTCCTAACAATGTTTCCATATTCATCGGTCTTATTTTTGAAAATCCATTTTGTCCCAATAACATTAGTGTTTGAGGGACGGGGTACTAAAGACCAAACATTGTTATGAGCAAATTGATCAAGTTCATCTTGCATTGCTTGGATCCAAAAATTATCTTTTAAAGCTTCAATCACATTTTTAGGTTCTACGGATGAAGTAAAACAAGAGTATGTTACCTTTGAGTATGTGGTGGACATGCACACATGCCTCACCATGTCACGGTCACTAATGGGATTCATACATCTTGTTTGTACACCCAACTTCACCTCCCCAATTACTTGGGTTGTAGGATGATTCCTACTGATTCTAGGTGGAGGATCTCTTCCCACATTCTCGTGAACCTCTGTTTCAACTCCTTCTTGATCTTCATTTCTTTGTGGAATCAGATGCTATCTGAGGTGTTATCTCATCAATGGTAACACCCTGCTCAGTTTTCGTGTTACTATCAGTGTTAGCACTCATGGTAACACCTGTGGTAACACCTTCTGGTCTGACTTCTTCCAACAGCTCCAAGGGTGTCTCTTGAACACTTTCTCCTGCAATACTTGAGTGATCATCAAAAACAATATTCATAGATTCTTGGATGGTTTTTAACTTTAGATTAAATACCCTATATGCACGACTATTTGACGCATGCCCAAGAAAAATGGCCTTATCACTCTTAGAGTCCAATTTTGCTAAGTAGTCCCGATCATTGAGAATGTAACACACATAACCAAAGACATGAAAATAATGAACTTTTGGTTTCCTACCATTCAAAATTTCGTATGGAGTCATGGTTGTGCCGGGTCTTAGAAAAACTCTATTGGCCGTGTGACAAGCCGTATTTAGTGCCTCTGCCCAAAATCTTTTCGAAATTCTCTTTGAAAATAACATCACACGAGTCATTTCAAGTAAGGTCCTATTCTTTCTTTCAGCTACCCCATTTTGTTGAGGTGTTTTTGGAGCTGAAAATTCATGGTGTATACCTTTTCTTTCACAAAAATTTGAAAAAGAAACATTCTCAAATTCCCTCCCATGATCGGACCTAATTCGAAAAATTGAAGCACAAAACATGTTTTTGATCATAGAATGCAAGATTTTGAACTTTTCAAAAGTCTCAGATTTTTCTCTTAAAAATAAACCCAAGTAAATCTTGAAAAATCATCAACAATGACATAAGTATATTTCTTGCCCCCAAAACTTTCTATCTCAAGTGGACCCATTAAATCCATGTGTAAGAGTTGAAAACAATGTGTCGTACCAGTGTGTTGCTCATTGTGTTGGCCAGCACTATGGGTAACACGAGTTTGTTTTCCTTTGAGACAATCCTCACAAACAATTTTTCGTTTAAGATCAAGACTAGGAATGCCTTGGACAGCATCTAGGTTAACAATCTTTTCTATGTTACGAAAGTGAACATGTCCCAACTTTTGATGCCACAATGTAGTGTCATCAAGTTTTGCCGAATGGCATACTTGCTTGTCTTCAACAAGATAACAATTATCACTAGATCTTGTACCTATCATCACACAATTGTTAGTCTTGTCATAAACTTCACAAGTATCTTTATTAAATTTCACCTATAAGTTGTCATCACAAAGTTGACTAATACTAATTAAATTAGTTACAAGTCCATCAACATATAAGACATTCTTTAAGGTTGGAAATCCAGACACATTTAGTGTCCCTCTCCCAATGATATTACTCTTGCTTCCACCACCATACGTTACACTACCCCCATGAACTGTTTCATAGTCTTTTAAAAACAATTTTGTTCCTGTCATATGACGTGAACACCCACTATCAAAGTACCAAGAACCTTCAATATTTGTTTTTAAAGCAGTGTATACAACATCACATTTCAGATTAGCCTTTGGTTTCCACACCTTTTTAAAATTTTTACCATTCTGACTGGGTGTGTTATCCTGTGTGCTGGGCAACACCTTAGGTAACACCAAGGGACTGGACAATTTTTCAAAACAATATAGCATTTATTTTTAAAATGTCCAGGTGTGTGACAATATTGACACACCTTCCCTTTGTCACATGGTTCTTTTGAAGTAGAATCATTGTCAAAAAAACGTTCCTTAACAAAACAATTCTCATTATCATTCATAGACAAAGTGGAAATAATACTATTCAAAGATTCTTGGAAACCAATACCTGCTCTGAGAGGTGTACTCAAGTTCAAGATCTCATCCAATTTGGTAGATCCGATATTGAGCTTCTTCAAGATGGTTTCGGCTAGAGTCAAGTTGCCTTTGACTCTTTCAAGCTCGACTTCTCTCCTGGTTGCTTGAATCTCCATATGAGTCACATAGGCCTGGAGTCCTTCATTCTTCTTGGTTAAGGACTTAACCAAATTGTTCTCTTTCTTCCATTCCACGAGCAACACCTCATAAAGGTCTTTTAATCCGGAAATGAGGTCATCTTTGCTCTGCTCATCCTCTTGTGTACTTCCAGTATCAGGGTTAGAAGAGCTAGCTAAACAAACAGCATTATTATCACATAATTCATCATACATGTCGGGTGTGATAACAGATGTTATCTCAGACTGGATAACACCTTGGGTAACACTGTCCTTTTCCGTGTTACTTACTGTGACAAACATGGTTGTTTGATTAGGTTCTTCCTCCTGAGATGGTCCTTCATCCTCATCGTCACTGAGAGAAACCCATAGGTTCTTTCCTCTCTTCCTTAGTGTATTTGCACACTCATTGGAATAGTGACCCCAACTCGAGCAAGCATGACATTGAATGGATTCAATGTGTTTTGGATCAGACCTTAACTGATCTGAAGATGCTCTTCTTGGGTTCGACTTTGGGTTAGATGGGAAGGTCCTCTTTGGCATCGAATCATAAACCTTGGTTTGCTTCTCTTTTGCTTTCACCTGCATTTTTTCATTGTTATACTTTCTAACCATAGAATTGTATTTTCTAGAAAGTAAAGCAACACTAGCATTTTCATCAATTTCTTCAAAAACCTCATCTTCATTTTCATCCAAAGAGCTCGAAGTATGAGTTTTCAAAACAACATTTTTCCCCTTAGATGCTTCACTTTGATCTAGGAGATTTAACTCAAAGTTTTTCAAAATACTCATTAAAGAATTGATATCCATAGTTGAAAGATTGTGAGCCTCTTCAATAGATGAAACTTTCATATTAAAACGCTCGGGAAGGGTTCTAATTGCTTTTGAGACAAGTTGTTTGTTGGTAAAAGGTTCACCCAACAATTGACACTCATTAGCAATATCAAATAATTTTTCAAAATAAGAAGGAATAGTTTCATTTTCACCCATCCTTAATCTTTCAAATCTGCTAGTAAGACCCCTAAGCTTAGTTTCACGAACACTGCCATCACCTTCATAAAAACGTTGTAAAGTGTCCCATGCTTCTTTTGCAGTGGAACTATTTTGAATAAGTTTGAAAATATGCATATCAACCCACTCAAAAATGGCATTAAGTGCCTTTTCATTGAAATTAGCTTGGCTGATCTCTTCCATGTTCCACTCTGATTCAGGTTTGACTTGCACGTCACCATCCTCATCAGCAGGTAACATTGGTAAGGAGTAACCATTTGTTATAGATCGCCATGCTCGAAGAACAATTGATTTGATATGCGAGCGTAGACGGATCTTCCAATAACAATAATTCGAGCCATCTAACACAGGAAGACGCTTATTGTTAGGATTAGCCGGATCATAAGCCATGACACCTAGACCAAGCACTTAGTATCGTCAAGTGACCTGCTCTGATACCAATTGAAATTGTCAATGGCTTTACTGGAAAGAGATGTTACCGTAGATATTACCCAACACCTTGGATAACACACTGACGGACAACACACACACACCAAATAAAAGAGTTTGTAAAAACTTTGTGCAGCGGAAATAAATAACACAAGATATAATTTTCTCAAGTTATATAAATATATAACTTGAGTGTGCCTAGATGGCGAAGACTTTATAATCAATGTAGAAAAATTACAAAGCCGAAAGTTTCCTATTGCTAATACAATGATGATGCTCTATGGAACTAAATGAGACAAAGCACGAATCCTATCCTTAGCCAACACTCTCTTAAACACTCAGTGTTTAAGCTAGAATCACAAGGGAGGAAGGATTATGCGAACCAAAGAACTTTGTCTCTCTTGTGCTAAAGGTGTGTGTGTTTCGTATTTGGCATATCTTCAAATGAATCACACCTAGCCTATTTATAGCCTTCAATTGCCTTGGAGGCTACTCCAAAATAACAGCCTTGGACCTTCAGATCGTGTGAGAGGAGTGGAGAATAATTCTTGGCTTGATTCCTCTTCATGCCTTAACTTCCCTTAAATGTAGCAACCGAATTCTTGAAGCCTAAGTCCTTGCTTCATCACCTTGTACTCTCTTGCTTTCTTTGTATTGTACACTTCAAATAATCAGCAACAACTCTAAGACTTGGTCTTCCCACGTTTTTCTTCTTAATCAACAAATATGGACCAAGCAAAAGTTACTCGTAAATCTCCCATTTACGTGTAACTCCTTCACCAACTTCTTCCTTGTTTCTAGCAATTAATCCAACCATATATTAACCTGAAATATAGACCAACAAACACATATATCTTGCAAATAATATTAGACATTAGGATATAAATTAATATGGAAAGAATTATTAAATTACAAATCATTCCAGCTCGGGTAACACCCAACTGCCAGTGATAGCACCTATGGTAACACCCACAGTCTGTACTAACAGGAACAAATGTGAAAAAAAACTGTGAACTTATCAAAAACAACTGTGAACTTGGAACAACTGTGAACTTCTCTAATTTACTCCAAATTATATGTTGATGCTACTAGTTTGATTCGTATTGACGATACGAAAACAACGGTGGTTTCAGATTTTTTTTTTTTTGATTTCTAGATTTTAAGATATTTCATTTTAAAGTTTTGAGGAAAAAAAAATGAACGAGAGAGAAAGAAAGCACAGAGGGTATGCGCGTCCATTTACAATGAGAAAGAAAGCACAGAAAGAAAGCACAGATGGGGAATGGACCACATGCGTCCACGTCAATTAAGCGGTGGCATTTGTGTAATTTTGCCAAATCTAACAAGGGTATGCGCGTCCATTTACAATGAGAGGGCTGGTGGTCGATTTCGAAAATCCTTGTACTAGGTGATCATTTTTGTTAGGGTGAGGGATGATTTGATAACTGCCCCATAATTAATTGAGGCTTATAATACAAGTAGTTTTAACAAAGAAGAGCACTACCTTGTGAAACAAGGTTAACCTTCTCAGAGAGTTGTGGGGTATTTCATATGTTAGATATGCCTACACAAATTCAAGCCGAATGTTTAGCGTAGTTAGAAAGGTGAAATTCAACAATTCAGAGGATCAGATGTGATATACAATTGTTCACACAATCAATTATTGCGGCAGAATAAAATTAATAACACATAAAATTTAAACGTTTAATAGTTCAACTCAAGCAAAAAAAGGCTTTAAATTTAAAAAGGATTTCACTAATAAAATATCTTATTACATTATAGAAACAAAAACCTAACTAGTGAAATAACAAATATGAAAATACTAATACAAGTCCTAAGCAACTAATAATTAAAGAACAACCTTCCAGGGTTCAATGGAAGTGATTCTATCTTAACAGAAACCAAAGAACTTGTATAAAATCTACATGTGTTCAGATGTAGTACAAACTGCACACACACTCTAAAGACACTTTTTAATTTGAACACTGGTAAGTGACTTTGTCTCTCAAAAGAACTCTTGAATGTCTGACTTTCTCCTTACTAAATTATCTTCTTATATAGGCAGCCACTTGGAAATCTTCATGTCAATCTCTTTCTCTAAATTATTGGAGTATCTTACAAGAGATCAAATAGATTGAAACTAGCAAGGAGATAGATCAATTATTATTGTTAGTACTAAAATAAAGTAATAAAAAAGATATTTACATAATTAAAAGATGTACACTAACTAACTAATATCCATACCAAATATAAAATTAAATTTTTAATAAAGAAAGTCTAAAATCTAAAGGGGAAATTACCGGTAGATCCTTCATCCCAAGTCAAACGATCAATTAAGACATGAATTTTGAAATTTAACCAACTAATCCGACTTCATAATCAAAATTCCACCTAGTCTTTCCTACCCAAAAATATAAAACTAACCCCTCTCTCTCTCTCTCTCTCTCTCTCTCTCTCTCTCTCTCTTCTCTCACTTTCTCTCTCTCTTCTCTCACTTTCTCTCTCTACCAACCCTTACCCTTCCCTTCCGATGACCCTTCCCTCCCCTCCGGTGACTATCTCCCCCTCTGGCGACCACCTTCTCAACTCACTCCCTCCCCTAATCCCCATCCCCCATCTCCATCTCCAGTCACCCCCTCCCTATCTCAGCCCACCCTTCCCCTCCCTCCTCCGGCGACCCCTCTTTTTTCCATCTCTGGTGACCCCATCCCTTCTCCACCACCAGCAACCTTTCCCCTTCACTCTCCCACCTCCGTCGAACCTCTAAAAAACCACCCAAGCTAATCAATCGATCCATTTTCTCTTCGGACCTAATTCATCGCAACAAATCA
The DNA here is from genome assembly GCA_022495995.1 of Adenophora triphylla var. japonica. Lineage (NCBI taxonomy): Eukaryota > Viridiplantae > Streptophyta > Magnoliopsida > Asterales > Campanulaceae > Adenophora > Adenophora triphylla. The sequence goes on along the minus strand of JAFEMH010003274.1, from coordinate 27,191 downwards.
AATCAGTTTTATAGGGTTTCAAATCGATCCTCCTATAGAAGCTTAGTCTTTAATCGGATTTTGTATCATTTCGTTTCATTGTTGATCTGCTTTTCATAGCCTGATTGAATTTTTGTCCGATGAATTTTCAATTTCATTAGAGCGATGTGTAAATGTCTTAGATTTTGAAAAGATTTTAGTAGCTGTTAACCTAATTGTTGTGATGCACATCCCTTGGTGCATTACATCTATACATTGATCTTCGTAAGTTGTTTCTTTGGCATTCTTATTCAACAAATGGAGATCCGCTCATGTGAAACATGCAGAAGCTGCAGTATATTCATAATCCATTCATCCCAAAATGATCTTTTCATTTATTTTGACATTACAAATGAAATTTGAGCAATTATTTTTTGTTGATTTAATCATTTTAATGAAAATGTAAAACTTGTTATTGATAGTATTATTGATGATGTATCAATTACAAGTTTTAAATTTATGTTAGTATAATTAAAGCAAGCTATAATTACTGTTCAAAATTCATTATCGACAAAATAAATAGAAAGATCATTTTGGAACAGATGAAATATTACTATTGTTTGAATCTAGTTAGATCTTCATTGTTGCTGCAGTGAGTTGTTTCATATAGTGAGGCTTACTTTTAGAGTTCAATATACAATTTAGTGTTCCATCTATGGCTTCGGTCTTCAATGAATATGCCCTGAAGAGCCAATACGACACAAGCATTTAACTTCCAAGTTATTTTCGTATCATTTAAACTGACTGTAGTGACCTTCTTCTTTATTTAATGGAGGAAAATAACTATGAACTTAACAAAAACAACTGTAAATTTAACTAAAAATAACTGTGAACTTAACTAAAATAACTGTGAACTTGACTAAAAATAAATATGTACTTATCTAAAAACAACTGTGAACATAACAAATATGTCAAATAATCTTATAAAATTATAAAAATAGAGGCCATAAAGGACTAAAACAACTGTGAACTTAATAAAAAAAGAGAACTTAAGTAAAAACAACTGTGAACATAACAAATATGTCAAATAATCTCATAAAATTGCAAAAATAGAGGCCATAAAGAACTAAAACAACTGTGAACTTAACAAAAAACAACAGTGAACATAACAAATAGGTCAAATAATCTCATAAAATTGCAAAAATAGAGGCCATAAAGGACTAAAACTGTTGGGTCAAAATATATGTGGACTCAGAATTGCTTAATCCCAATCACTCAGCTAGTTAGAGACCCCTAATTTAATTAGATTTTATTTTTGGATCTCTTACTGATGCTCTCCCAGTTATTTCAGCATGTTCTGCAGGATACTATCCCCGCCGTGGTGGGATCTGCTGGTAATCGGCGGGGAGTTAACTCTTTTCAGCAACACACTTCAGCAGATAGGTGACTTATGTTTGGATGACTCCTTTCGTTTGAAATAAAATCTCAGTCACAACGGTCACATCTCTATCTCTTTCATCGTACTTGTTTGCTAAAAGTAGTTATATTTTTCCTGCCAACACCATTCCTCGCTGCATGCGACACAAGAGCCACTTTTAGCTCTACTTTGTCCTTTGTCCGTCGCCGCAGTAACCGGTTTGGACAAAGGGGTTTTTACCCGCCGTACAATAGCAGAAATGTCTTATTCAAATCTCCCGCATTAATTACAAAGATATGGCATTAAATGATCCTCACCTACCAACCTCTTTCCGATTCTACCCTTCAACGGCATCCTTAGTTCTTCTCTTCCTTCTCCTCAAGTATATATAGAGAAGACTTTGCTGCATTAAAGAAGGTTGGTGATTGCATTGAAGAAGAGTGTGCTTGAAGCATTGATTGTGTTCAAGTCTTCAAATCCATAAAATCATTAGACTTTATTAGGGATATACACTCGTGCACTTCTCAATCAACCTTGTAAGCATTCTCCAACTAGACAATTATTGGAATGCATTGATTGAGATTCACACACACACCTGAGTGAGATAAGTCCAACTTGCCACTCAAAAACACCTGGTCAGTTCTTCATTTAAAGATCCATCAGTAGATCCTTGTATTCAGTCCTTGTAATCGGCAAGGCGGCACTTGTAATAGACTAGGACTTACTGATAGTAAACTTTTCCCAAAATCCAAGATCTGACCAATCTTGGTAGAGGACGTAGCAGCATTCACGCTGTGAACCTCTCCAAATACTGTGTCCTTGTCTTTACTTTATTTTTCATCTTGCCAGTAGTTCACTTCATCAATTCAGAATAGTTCATCCTGCTGAATCATAAGTATTTCCCTAAACCAAACAAGTTGCTCTGCATAATTGATTTACATAAATACTTTGTGTTTAAAATCAAGCTCTAAATAATTTCTTGCTGATTTTGTGTGAGTTCAAACTTAGTCACTAATATTCCGCTGTGCTTACTGATTATCTTACAACCTTCTGATCTGTGACTATGACCATTGAAGTATTTTAAATAAGATTGCAAAAAGGCTATTCACCCCCCCCTCTAGCCTATTTCCTCGCCTATTGGGCCTAACAATTGGTATCAGAGCTTGACATTTTTGAAAGAAATTTCCAAGCCTCACAGCTTGATTGCCGATACCATGGCGGGAAAAATTATGCAGACGTTTAACATCACTACCATACCGATGTTGAACATCAATGAGTTTGGTGTTTGGAAATCCCGAATGATAAAGTACATGAACTCCATAGATGAACGATTAATGAAAGTAGTGGAAGGTGGACCGATTACTCCCTTGAAAGTTCAAACCACCTACAAACCAATACCTTCCACTCCCCTAATCGCACATGCCGACGCCGACGATGAACAACAAACAGATGTTCAAGTTACGGAAACTCGGTCGAAAACCAAGAGATGAATGGACTCGACGAAGACAAGTTAACCTATGCTCTTGATGGGAAAGCCACCACATTATCTCTTGTGGTTTAGACGACAAACAAGCATAAGCTCATTGACTTGTGGTACACGGCACAAGAATGCTGGAACAAGCTCCTTGAATGCTTCGAAGGAGATGCTCGCACCAAGGACAACAGGCTTTATGATGCTATTCTTTGAAGTTCGAATCCTTCAAAAATCGGATGGCGAATCACTCGAACAAAGCATATGATCGATTCTGCGAGGTAAGTAATCTTTGTGCTTCTCTTGGTAAAGTATATACTATGAAAGATCTGAATATACGATTTCTAAGTGCTTTAGGAAGTATATATCATACTAAGGTTACTGTTCTTAGAGAAGCTAGAGATTTAAATACCACTTCTATTCAAAATATTGTGTCTAGTCTATTTTTGTATGAGAGAGAACTACAAAAACTAAATATTCTCGACAAAAACTTCAAATGCATGTCTCTCTCGACAGTACTCGGATATCTCAACTGCCTACTCCTTATCCTCCTATCGATCAATGCCAAAGCCCTTGCTGTAGCAAAACCCTAGAAAACCCTCCTGAGCCTCTTATGGAAGAAGAGGAATTTGCTGCATTTGCCGAAACTACCGAAAGTTCAAAAACTTCAAGAAAATGCAAAAAGACTGACAAACCAAATCAAAATAAACCATTTACTACTCCCTTCCATAGAGCCACCAGCAATCATAAGCCTTCTACCAAAGACTCTGACGGAAAGAACAAAGAAAGGAGACTTGGTATGCTTTAGCCGAAAACCTGGACATTTTGCATCTAAGTGTCCCCAACCAAAATATGAATATGTCGTGAAATCGGTAAACCAAAGACATCCAAAGTCCAAGCTATGTTGCAGATGATAGCACTGAGAAAGCTATGCCAGCCCGGTGTGAAACCGACTCAGAAGGTGAAGGCGCTGCCGATGACAATGAAGATGCTGATATAAGTTTTGTTGCCCTGGATGCCGATGATGAAATAGCACTAGATTTACCTACTCCTATTCACCGAAATGCTTCTCCTCCAAGAACATCTTCAAGGAGAGAAAGACCAAGAAAACATTCATTTCAAGAAGTCAAAGTCAATGCAGTCAATCCTTATGGTTTCAAAGTCATTCAAGTTGGAACCTCACTTTATGGACGGTGTGGACCCATTGCCTCTCATGCAACCGAACCAAGTCCTCCACAATCCTCCGAAAAGAAGCCATCCTTTACCAAACTTCCAAGTATTTCAAGAAATCTTGCCAAACCCATTTCATCCCTACCCAACTTTTCTCTGAACCAAAAGATCACTCACCAAAAGAAACACTACCGACCCTCTTCCCGAGATATCTAAGGCCGAGATGATAGAGACCATGGATGAACTTTTTGTTGATTATGAAAAGTTGAGTAGTGTTCATGAAATATTGACCGTTGATTTCAGCTTAATCTCCCGCCGAAAGAGAATCACTCAAAGCCGAACTTGATTCTTTGAAAACAAAATCTGAGTGAACTCGATCGCCTTCAAATCAAAACCTCGGATCTCAAAAACAGAGCAAAAGTACACATAGCACAGATTAAAGATTTAGCTCAAAGAAATGATTCTCTTATGAAAACCATTAATACTTTTTCCAAACCTAACGCTGCTAAAATGGCAATTAATGCATGCCAAGCTATTCCTAAAAATGATCAACATGGAATAGGTTTTGAAACTAGAAGCGAAGTGTACTAATGCCTCTCAGAATCGAGAAAAAGGATAAGAAGGCTGAGAACAACTCGATTAACTCATTGCATAAGGATACTAAGCTAAAATATAATGCTGTATCAATGAAGTATCCTCACTACAAGGAAATGGAGAAAGCCAGGTACGTACAAAAGGGAATTAAGATTGCTGAAAATGAATCTGCGGATGAAGATATTGAAAGTAAATGCATCAAGAAAGCCGGTATTGCCAATCTTGATTCAACCGCCAATGATCGCCTCCCCAAAGGTGACTGGCAAAGGCAAGCGTAAAGGCAAGAAGGGCAAAACCAACACTTATAAAGACCCTACGTTCGTGCTCGCCGATTCTTCTAAGCCTAATGATGCAATGACTAAATCTAGTGGTGTCTTGCCGACTACTCGCCCAATCAAAGCAAAGTGAAATGTGAAAATTGTTTGGATTATGGTCATCATGCTCATGAATGCCTCTTGAAAAGCCTCTCAGGACCCACAAGGGCAAAAGCCTCTAGTGGCGGCCAGATATGGCCGCCCAAGAGGAACTAACCTCTTGGACCCAGGATATAAGGGGGACCATAAGCATGTTTTACTTGCGGGGAATGCTTTTATGGCCTCGGCGATGCCGACAAAGATGTATGGATTTTGGATAGTGGGCACATTCGAGACACACGTAGCCGTCTTACTGATCTCCTTCTTGATATTCTTCTTGATGCATCGTGTCCTCCCCAGTAGTTTTTGGTGACAATGGTAGAGGTAAAATAATTGGATGTGGTACCATCATTAGAGGTGCGATTCTTCGTCGTAAGGTCTCTTTGGTGGATGGACTCAAACATAACCTTCTATCCATATCACAATTCTCGCGATAGAGGAATGCAATGTATTTTCACTACTTCAAGTTGCTACATAAAAGATATTGCCTCGAATGAAACCTCTTCTCACCGCCAAAAGAAAAGGTAACATTTATGCGGTAGACTTAAGTGCTATTACCGGTGTTACTAATATTTGTTTTGTAGCTAAGAACATCAGTGAGAACTCGTGGCTATGGCACAAGAGACTCAGCCACTTAAATTTCAAATCAATATCCAAGCTTGCCAGCCCGGATTGGCAACCGGTCTTCCAAAAGTGTCCGCGATCATGGAAAGAAGTGCAGAGCTTGCCAGGTTGGGAAAACAACACAAATCATCTTTTGAGTCCAAGCCCCGCATGTCAACTTCTAGGTGCCTACAAATGTTACACATGGATCTATTTGGCCCCCACAACCACAACACTTTGGGGGAAGTAGATATACCACTGGTCGTAGTAGATGATTATTCTCGATATACTTGGGTGGAAGCTTTCAAAGAATAAAGATGACACGTATGCCGTTGCCACCAAGTTATTCCGATCGCCATGCACTCGAAGGAGAGCGATATCGTCGCATGAGATCGACAATGGAACCGAATTTACAAATAACGGTATTGCTCGATATTGTGACGATCATGGTATAGACCATAATTTCTCTGCTGGTACACCTCAACAAAATGGTGTAGTTGAGAGAAAGAATAGGACGTTTATTGAAGCCGGTAAAGACCATGATTTCTAAGCCAGTGCCGCTGAAATATTTCTCGGCGTGGCTTCAGTTCATACCGCCTCGCGCTTCACTGCAATGCATCTCTCATCAACAAATTCCATAATAAGACTCCTTATGAACTCTGGAGAGGCCGAGTACCAAATATTGGATTCTTCAAAATCTTCGGGTGCAAATGCTATGTGCTTTACAACGGAAGAGAGCACCGAGGTAAATTTGATGAAAAAGCTGATGAAGGCATTTTTGTCGGCTACTCTAAACACAGTAAGGCCTTTCGAGTTTTCAATAAGAAACTTTTGAAAATTGTTGAATCTGTTCATGTAACTTTTGATGAATTTGATTTGTTAGAGTCTGACCAGACTCCAAATAGTGCTAACCAATCTAGTGGTTTTGAGACAGGTGAATCTAGTTATACTAATCAATCGGCAGATAATGCACAAGATCCTTTTGTCGTTGCAGAAGATCCAGCTGACATATTTCCATCCTCAGCAAGAAACCGTCCTGCTGATAATCCTCCAGACGTCTCTGCTGATAGCCATTCTGCCGATCCTCCTCATCCTGTACCAATGAATCCTAGCCCAAATCCAATCTCTGTAATTCATCCTCCTATACCAAATATTCCTCGATCAAATTCCAAATCCACTCAAAGTCCAAACCCTACTATCTCTCCTATTCCTTTAAATTTATCATCTTCAAAATCTCGCCGATTCCGATCCTCCTCTAGAATCCTTAAGACAAGAATCGCAAGACAAGACCTTCCGAGAGAAGTTAGACCTCATCGTGACCACCCTCTTGAAAATGTCATTGGTGATATTTTTGGACCCAGAGTGACCGTAATACGAACAAGGATTTTGATGAGAATCTCTTTTCTTCGCGCTATGGTGTTCGATATTGAGCCTCGAAGACCGAAGAAGCCCTTGCCGATCCAAGCCGGGTGGAAGCTATGCAAGAAGAGTTGAATCAGTTTGAAAGATGTAAAGTCTCGGGAACCGGTACCGAGACCTTCCTCTCAAAGAAGTCATTGGAACGAAATGGGTATTCGAAATAAGTTGGATGAATCAGAAAGATTACAAGAAACAAAGCGAGATTAGTGGCCAAAGGATACCGTCAAGAGGAAGGGATTGATTATGATCAAACTTTCGCACTCAAGGAGCAAGATTAGAAGCGATAAGATTGTTTCTTGCCTACGCCGCTTCAAAGAATTCAAGCTATATCAAATGGACGTGAAAAGCGCATTCCTTAATGGTGAACTTCAAGAATCGGGTCTACGTTGAACAACCGCCAAAGCTTCTGAAGATCCTAAGAAACCAAATCATGTCTACCGATTGAAGAAAGCTCTCTATGGCTTGAAGCAAGCTCCTAGGGCCCGGTACGAAACCCCGTCCAAATTTCTACTCGGTGATGGCGTGGGATTTACAAGAGGAAAGATCGATACAACTCTATTTGTTACCAAGCACAAGGGTCATTCATTGTTTGTTCAAATATATGCGGACGACATCATCTTTGGTTCCACAAATGAAGCTCTATGCAAAAGATTTGAAAAGCTCATGCAAAGCAAGTTCGAAATGAGTATGATGGGTGAGCTTACCTATTTCCTTGGTCTACAAGTGAAGCAAACCAATGAAGGAATTTTTATACATCAAGCCAAATACACCAAGGAACTAATCAAGAAATTTGGTTTTGATAATGCTCATCCTCAAAGCACTCCTATGGCGACAAATGTGCATCTTGACAAAGACGAATCCTGCAAGAAAGTGGACATGACTCTTTACTTAGAATGATTGGTTCATCGCTTTCTATCTAACAAATGCTAGACCGGATATTATGTTTGCTGTTTGTGTCTGCGCCGCATTTCAAGCCGATCCCAGAGAATCCCATCCGCAAGCCGTGAAAAGAATTATCAAATATCTAAGTGGCACCGCCGATCTTGGTCTATGGTATGCCGTAGATTCTTCATTCAATCTTATCGATTACTCGATGCCGACTATGCCGCTTGCCGAGTTACAAGGAAGAGCACCAAATGGAACTTGCCGCTTTCTTGGTGAGAGGCTAGTTTCTTGGTCTTGCAAAAGCAAACAAAGAACCTCAACTTCCACAACCGAGGCGTAATACATTGCCGCGGTAGCCGCCCGTGTTCTCGCATTCTATGGATGAAGCAACAATTAGTAGACTATGAGATTCCTCCTCAAGTCCGTCCACCTCACCGTGACAACCGCCCGCCATCTCCGTCTCAAACAATCCAAGAATGCACTCCAAAACAAAGCACATTGACATAAAATACCATTTCTTGAAAGATCATGTTGAGAAAGGCAACGTTGTCTTGCCGAAAGTTCATACCGACTTTCGTAGAGCCGATATCTTGACAAAGCCTCTTGATCGAAGAGATTTGAATTCCTTTAGGAGTGAGGGGTGTTATTGGTTATTCTGGCCGATGCTTACATCTTGCCGAAATCGCTATGCCCGCCGATCCGTCTCGTCGCTGATTGATATTTCGCCGATTGCTTGCCGATGCTCTTTCCCGCCGATATTCTAAGTAGTGGTTGCGCCTATCTATGTCTCCCATCGCAAGCTTCTTTAATGAAAAGCCGAGTCCCCGCCGCACCTATCAAATCAAGGACGCTGGTCACACCCCTCTCTCGACACGTGCGTGTACCGCCATTTCCGAAAATCGTGTCAAATGATTTATTCCAATTAATTTTGTGATAAGTCTCGTGTAAAACCGTATCATTTTAAATCCTAAATAGTTATGGTAATCATTCTTAATCGCTCAAATTCGGCGCTTTAAATGGAGCCGCCGCCGCACGTTTTTCAATGAATGAACAAGCTTCTGTCTTTTGAAAACCCTTTTCAAATAAACCGTTCCCTCCAAACTCCATAACATATTTAAGCGAAGCTTACTCTTTGAAAAACCTTTTCACATTCTCATCAAAATTCTATCTTGCTATCTCAAGTCTCCATTTCTCAAACTTCTTCTTTGAATGGGTAAGTCCATTTTAATATTTCAAAGATCCGATTCTAACATTGGTTTATTGTGTTTGAGTTTGTTTGATTGTTGAGTTTTTGGCAGAAATCATGAGTAATGAAAAGGGATATCTATGGAGGTTACATAGACTTAAGCTTCTTCGATGATGCCGCTGACGGACAATTTCTCGAGATCTCTTATCGTACTCTTCGTTTCTTCCCTTTCGACTCCTTCGATAATTTTGGAGTTTATATTGATTCCGCCAGAGAGTTCTTCGCAAATTCTCGCGTTGAATATTCGATGAAGATGATCCCGAATCCTTCTCAGCCATTTCTTCTATCAAGCTTCTGTGTTCCAATCTCTCGTCACCCCCGAAAGTATATCCTCCATCTTTTCCAACCCTAGGAAATTCTCGGCCCTAATTCTATGGATGCTTCGATCCGGATGATGCCCGGAATCTTATTAGAGGTGCTAATGCCGGTCCAAGACTCAGCTGGAGACAAGCATTTTAAGGTTGATTATGCTAGGAGATTCTTCGCTTGATTGAAATTATTGATGATGTCTAATTTGCCGATCTGCTCGCATACCCACATTATCGATCTTTCGCTTGAGGCATTCGCCGCAATAGTGCTAAGGATAAATTTCAATCGGTGTGGATTCATTTTTAGAGTGATTGCTCAAGCAGCCCCAGAAGTATGTCCGATAGGCAAAAAGGAAAGGATTTTCCCGCAAAGGATGTCACTATTGCTTGCCGAGCAGATAATCGAGGTAACCCCGCCGTAGTTCTTGCCGACCCCAATGCTACCAAAGATTTCCAAACTCAAGTTGAAGCACCACAGGAAGGTGATTGGAAAAGGATTAGCGGCCGCCGGTGGAGCTCCTGCTCCTGTTATTAGAGTTGCCGCTCTCCCGCCGAAAGTTCAACCTGCTTTCGCCGAGAAAGAGAAGAAGAAGAAATCAAAGAAACCATCCCTAGCCCCCGCTAGTTCAAAGCCTTCGCCATCTCGCCCCTCGCTCCTCATCCACTGTTTGGCCTGGGCCTGTTAGCAAGAGCTAAGAAATCAGCCTCCATTCCCCGCGCCCCATCCTCTCGCCGAACCTAAGAAAAGAACCATGCCTCGCATCTTCGCCAAATCATCCAAGAAATCAAAGTCTCGTATCCGCCAAAGCTCTGTAATCCTTTGTTATTCCTCCTTCGATCCTGCAGTCGAAAAACCTTATTTGCCGAACCAGCTTCTTGATGAAGCCTCTCTTCTCCCCAAAACAATTTTCGAAAGGTCACTAAATCGCCGAGGAAATCAATCAAGAAATTTCGTAGAGAAGAAGGGATGATTGAGCAAGATTTAAGGAGGAGAATTCCATTGCAACCCCTTTTATTATCTTATCCTAATCTTTTCCCGACATTCAAAGATACCGCCCTCATCCTGGAGTAGCCATTGAATCAAGGACCGTAAAATGTGCTCCCATCAAGAACCCCACCTTTCACATCTATTTCAATAACCTCGTCCATGATCAACAAGATTGCTCCAAGCAATCGGGTATTTCCGATTGACCATCTCCAGCCATTCATTAGAAGACTTCTTCAGCCCATGAAGAACAGAAAGACACCGTGCCGCCGGACTATCGGATCGACTATGTTGATAGATCAAGACTGGACTTGAATGAGACTTTTGCCGAGAAGTTTCTCCGCTCTCCAAATATCAAAATCTCGCAAGAATTTGTTGATGCCGAATTTCAACCGATACTTTGATCTTTTGCCTCTCCTCCGGAACCAAGTCTCATCTTTTTCAGATCGAATAAGGCAAGATTCGATGGTCATCTCGTTTGGATTGCATATGCCTCTCGTCTACAAAACTCGCTTTTGATTTTGAAGAAAATGATCCCTATCGCCTAGGAAGAGCCGAAAATGATGAAGACTGGGATTCAAGTACTCGATGCCGAGACTTCGACTGTAGGTGCTCTCGCCACCCAGCTTTATTGAAAATGTTTTGAAGATAACTCAGAGCTCATTACCTATTCTCAAGAAGCATTGAAAAGGAAAGAAGGAAATGCTTTCGATGTGAATGCCGATTCAAGCATGGCCGATAAAGTTCATCCCGCTGATTCCTCAAGTGATTCTATTGAATCCATAGAAACTATCTCTCGATGATGATCAACAGCTTATTAGCACCGTGCTTCGAAGAAGACTCCTTCATCTCGATGCTCATTCCACCATCTCGCTATCCCTCGCTCCATCCACACCTATAGTGGTCACAGCAGGAGTCTTTCTTAACTCGATCATGCTCCCATCTTCATTGATGTTCCGCCGAACCATTTCAAGAGGTTGTTGAGTTGGGAGGAGGAGCTATCTCGCACTCGATATTGCCGCCGATCTTCGCACTAGGAAGTTGATAATGCCTTCTCTCGCAATTGTTTGTCTATGACACTGCTCAAGCTCTTATTCATCAAGCCGTCGCCGATCTCTTGGTCCATGATGAATCTCTCCCTCGTTGCCGTTGCCGATGAAGATAGCCTGCATGAAATTGACCCTAAGACTATGATGAGATCCCCGATGATGCCGAAGAAGATACCTCACCTCCATCCCGGTACAACTCCCTTACCGATGACTCGTAGGTTGATGATGTGCTCAAATTGGTATACCACCTTCAAGTCCATTCCAAAGGACTCTTCGTAATCCTCTATTCCCTCCTCATCGAAACTTAAAATGGAGGTCCGGTACAAAGATTGTGAAAATTCCTTCAAAAATTCTGTTCCTACCGAGGGTTCTACCAAAGATGCCCCTATTCTACCGAAATGGAACAAGGATATCAAGCATGGCAAGAAGAAAACTCCTCGCCGTTTCTCATGCCAAAGTCAAATCTCTCCCTCCAACCTACCAACCAACCTCGGCTCCTTAAAAATTCGAGGTGAAATCCGTCCTTCCTGTGAATCTCCTATTGAAATTTGCATCTATTCTGGGTGGAATGATGAGTGTGCGCTTAGTGATTAATGATCTCGTGGTGGAAACCCTTAGCTATTCCCTTATTCTCGCTGTTGGTGTTTGGAAGATGGTGTATCAAAGCATGCCCTAGCCTTAACCCTACCTCTCTATGCTTCCGCACCATTTCAAAGAAGATCATTCTCATGGACACCGGCAGAATTCTAAGTCTCTGCATCATGAGAGATCCGCTGAATGGAAGAGCTTTTCTGAACTTCATGCTTGCCTGCAAGATGTCCTTGGAAAATAATGGTCAAATGTTTGCTGATCTCCCCATTATAATCCATCCAGATTTTCCTCTCCTGCTTCAACCCCCTGTTCCAAGATCTACTGATGTCCCATTGATTGTCAAAGACCAGAGCCTATTCCTCCTTCCTTCCCCGGTACCTTTCTCGATCCTCCACCCGTTTATACTGCTTGGCTACTTTGCCAATGAGCATGGTCATCTTTCTCAAGCCTACCAACCCACTCTTAGAGGTGACATTGGAGATTTGGGGGATGTTTTTCCTGAGTGAAATTGAAGAAGTAAAGGATTTGTTGCTTAAGTCCATTCAGAGGAGGAGTTAGCAAACGTAATCGCATCCAAAGTTTCGCGCATCTATTTCCCTAGCCCTCACAGACTTAGGACCTCTTCTCTCGCAATCTTAGCGCCGCTGATTTTGATCGGCTCGAGTGATCTCAGGACGTCCACCTGTGTTCGTAAAGTGGTGCTTGATGTTAACTTGAATCAGATCGCACCATCAAGGAGTTGGAGTCAAAGCTTGAAGCCGCCGGAAGTAGGATTGCCGCCGTTGAAGCCGAGCTTGCCGAAGCTAACCAAGATTGCTAAGCTTGAAGGGAAAAATGAAGTGCTAGTGGAGCGTTACAAGGCTAGCAAGAAGAGGAAAGCCGAAAAGGCCGAAGCCAAGAAGCCGAAAAGATCCAAGCCTCGATTCCTCCTCCGCCGATCCCGCCGATGCCGCCGATGCCGATCCCTCTGATCCCGCTGATTCTTGATCGCCTCGTAACCGATGATATAGATATCCTTGTGAAGCCCCTAAAACAATCTTTCTTTTTCGACAATTTGGTTTTTGACTTTATGGTTTTTGCTTAATATCTATCTAACTCTTCTGAACCTTATTAGTCATCTTTTTGCATCACTTATCTTTTATCTATTCATATCCTCTTAAGTGATTCTGTTTGAAGGTGATTGGCCTTAAGCAATTAGGAGGAGATTGTTGGGTCAAAATATATGTGGACTCAGTAATTGCTTAATCCCAATCACTCGCCTAGTTAGAGACCCCTAATTTAATTAGATTTTATTTTTGGATCTCTTACCGATGCTCTCCAAGCTAAATCAAGATGTTCTCGGCAGATACTATCCCCGCTCGGTGGGATCTCGCTCTGTAATCGCCAGGTAGTTAACTCTTTTCAAAGAACATACTCTGCCAAACCAGACATAGGTGACTTATGTTTTGATGACTCCTTTCAAGTTTGAAATAAAATCTCGCTACAACGGTCACATCTCTATCTCTTTTCATCTGGTACTCTGTTTGCTAAAAGTGTAAAGTTATATTTTTCCTCGCCAACACCATTCTCGCCTGCAGACTCACACAAAGAGCCACTTTTAGCTTCCTACTTTTTGTCCTTTTGTCTCTGGTCGTCATCGCAGTAACCTAAGTTGGGACAAAGGGGTTTTTACCCGCCGCATAATGCGTAAAATGTCTTATTCAAATCTCCCGCATTAATTACAAAGATATGGGCATTAAATGATCCTCACCTACCAACCTCTTTCCGATTCTACTCCTTCAACGGCATCCTTAGTTCTCCTTCTCTTCCTTCTCCCTCAAGTATATATAGAGAAGACTTTGCCGCATTAAAGAAGGTTGGTGATTGCATTGAAGAAGAGTGTGCTTGAAGCATCGATTGTGTTCAAGCTCTTTCAAATCCATAAAATCATATTAGATCTTTTATGCCAGTGGGATATACACTCGCGCACTTTCTCAATCAACCTTGTAAGCATTCTCCAACTAGACAATTATTGGAATGCATTGATTGACAGATTGGGCACACACACACTGAGTGAGATAAGTCCAACTTGCCACTCAAAAACACTCCGGTCAGCTTCTTCATTTAAAGATCCATCGCAGATCCTCGTATTCGCTCCCCGTAATCGGCAAGGCGGCACTTGTAATAGACTAGGACATACCGATAGTAAACTTTTCCCAAAATCCAAGATCCGACCAATCTTGGTAGAGGACGTAGCAAAGATTCACGCCGTGAACCTCTCCAAATACTCGTGTCCTTGTCTTTACTTTATTTTTCATCTTGCCGCAGTTCACTTCACAAATCGTAATAGTTCATCCGTCGAATCATAAGTTTTTCCCTAAACCAAACAAGTTGCTTCCGCATAATTGATTTACATAAATACTTTCAGGTTTAAAATCAAGCTCTAAACAATTTCTTGCTGATTTTGTGTGAGTTCAAACTTAGTCACTAATATTCCGCTGTGCTTACTGATTATCTTACAACTTTCTGATCAGTGACTATGACCATTGAAGTATTTTAATTAAAATTGCAAAAAGGCTATTCACCCCCCCCCCCTCTAGCCTATTTCCTCGCCTATTGGGCCTAACAAAGACGATGAAACCATTCTCTTCCAAGCCGGGCATGAAGTCAACAAAACCGGACTCCCAAGGGTCCTGGGAGGATGGGAACGGATCATCTCCGCACTCAAATTGAAAGGCCAACTCAGGGAGGAAGGTCTATTTAAAAACAGGAGGAGGATGGAAATTGCCTCGAGCAACTACTCGTGGAAATTCCACACCCATGCTTTCGTTTACGTAAACGATCAATCGGGACAAAGAACCAAACACATGGGCAGATGTTCGGGAAGCCGTGTACTCACTCTTCCGACATACCCGCCACTCAGATAAAGTGTAGAAGAAAACTCTCCCCGATGGAAGTTTACCTAGACCGCCGCACGCAGCTTCAAGGAAGCACTGGCTATTCTCACATGGGAAGAAACGCAGCATTAACTCGACGCAGCTCCGCCGCAAGAAGATTGATCTCGCCCAGAGTGGAGGAAAACTAGCCAACCACGAGTACGCTGCATCTAACCTGCATCGCCCGAGTATGCTCAAGCAAGAAGGAAAGGAACGCGATATACCGCGAAGAGATCAAGTGAGACCGTTCACTTGAGCCGAGAACTCTCCAACCTCCCCCGTGAGGCCGCAACGCACGCTCGCCTGTGCAATCACCGCTGTGCACCGACATTCGAACAATCACACAAACCGTAGGCTACCTCCCCGCAGAGGCACTTCCAAGCTAGTATCCCGGGATGTAATCCGTCAAGCCGCCAAAGCTCCCGGAATTCATCCACAATCAATGAGTTGAGGGAAGACGCATTGCCCTATGCTACGAGGAATCCTCCTCTAATCTATGGCTCAACTCAGAAAGCACTGCTCGTAAGGGACCAAACCCGATGCCGCATTCTAACCCGATCGGGTCAAATCCATGCATTACCACCTAAGGCCACCAAAAAGCCGACGTGAGCTGCACTGCAGGCCGGCCACTCGCAGACGCAAGTTCCTTGAAAGAGGACCCGATCCTCACTACCAAGTGCATCAGCGAACATTTCCTTTGTCTCGGCCACCTCCTCTTATCCTCACAAGCTCAAGCTAGAGGAAAGTCTCGGCCCGTACCATGGTCCCCGTGGACGCAACCCTGCATGAAGCTGGTCATTCGATGATTGGTAACATCCACTTCATGGCAACATTATCACCTTCTGGGCGTATTTGGGACCTTCCAAAATTTGGGGCCGATCACAATGAGCCGCTTTACATCACACCAATGGACGAGCGTCGTCTTCCTCGCGTGTTGGTAGACGCGAGGTTCCTAATGAATGTCTTGCCCGCCAAGATGATGGACTCCGCTTGACATCAAGCCCACGCATCTTAAGCCTTCACCCACACTGCCAAGGCCTATGACTTCTACTTCCCGTACATGCCTGGGTTGCTACTTTAACATTCGGTTCGGCAAGCGGGTGATCCCCACCGAATTCCAAGTGTTGGACATTCCAATCACTTTCACAGCCTATCCCGGGGCGCCCCCGGCCGCATCAAATCAACGGGCGCGGCATCCACCCTTCACTGCTCTCAAGTTCATGCAAGGCAACGAGCTAACCACGCTCTACGGCGACGTGTCACCACCGAGTGGGACCAAAGACTCACCCACATTCCAAGCCTTGGAAATCAAGCATAATGATGACATGCCATTAATCGGATTCACTCGAGACCTCCAAGATCCAAATATGCAACGTGGACCTCCCACGTTCACGATCGATTCTCCCGCCACGAGTGATGATGAAACTCATGAACTTCATCCCAGTGATCGGGGCTCGGCAAAAGGCCGCAAGGCCGCACCAAGTTATTGGAAGTCAAGGACCACACCACGGCCCAGGCTCGGCTACGTGCCAACACCGGCCGACATCAAGGGAAGACAAAAGGCTCGCCCGCACCAAGGCAAGCAGACCCACAAAAGGGGAACCTCCGACGGCACACCCACCTCCGACCTTACAGTTTTGACTCGCTCATTACTTCACCAAGGGAACCGACAAGACTGCACCGAGGGGACCGATTAACTGAACCGACAAGAACCGAGGGGACCGACAATGAACCGACAGCAGTAATCCGAGGGGACCGACACTGGAACCGATGAAGATGAGAAAGAAGCAGGATAGTCAACACCAAGACTACGTATGCAATGGAACAGCCTAGCACGGACCTCAAGCGCTTTCGAGGACTCAAAGCTAATCCAATAAGGTGGAGCGTTCTCGACATCACAAATCTACCTGACCAACCGCCACCACACTGGGGCCCAAAGATGAGTACACATTCAAGGGAACTTTACTGGGAGGAGCGACTCAAGGTACTTCCACGGGAAACAAGTTGTTCGGATCGCCCGCCGAGGCCACATTCGAGACAAGAATCCAAAGCGTAAGGAACCAGAATTCATAAGACGCTCGCCGGACCAGCTCTACGTAGTCCGTTTGAAGAAGTCATGGAGTTGCCCAACTTGGATCGATCGGGGCTTCGACAACAAAGCATGATCGCCATGATAGGGACAGCAGGAGCCAAGCCTCTCGATCCCCGCACCCTCCTCAAGCATCCAAAGAATGCCACCGAAGAATTGGGTAACTTTCACCTGACTCAAGTGGCAAGCCAGTGTAATTGGGAAGACAAGCCGGGCCCGCACCCACATCTCCCCTAAACCCGGTCTCCCAAACCCTTGAGCCGCCTCCTGTCGTAATCCACCCTTCCGAGTCATCCAACGGCCTTACGCCGAAGGACTATAATGTCAGAGCCAATCATGTATTCCCGTTCTTGTGTAATGAAAA
Source organism: Adenophora triphylla var. japonica (assembly GCA_022495995.1). NCBI lineage: Eukaryota > Viridiplantae > Streptophyta > Magnoliopsida > Asterales > Campanulaceae > Adenophora > Adenophora triphylla. Next base: position 9,714 of record JAFEMH010003274.1, on the reverse strand, counting down.
GTCCGACCTTTCGGAGTATCCTCTCATTGCCACTTTAACAACCGATAAGTTAACAAACAACTTAAAAGACGTTAATAACTCCAATTGATAAAGAAGCATACATTAAACGAACAATACATTAAAGAAGTTCTCGAGCGTGTAGTTGACCAAGAGGACAACCGGCCCAAGCCGCCGAAGAGGTTATGACCAGCGAACCCGGGGTCCGCCGCAAGAGCCTAAAGAGACACAAGGGGGCGCTTTCGCCGATGCAAAAGGAAGCCCCCGATAAGCCTCCTCTCGGGAGTATGTTGACGTGTTCGCCCGGTCATATCAGGACATGCCAGACTCGATCCTTCAATCGTGGAGCATGTAATTCCCGATCCCGAATCCAAGCCTCAAGCCAAATGTAAGCCACAAGATCAAGCCAGAGCGGTCCTTGCAAGTTAAAGAAGAAATTGAGAAAATGCTCCGAGTTGGTTTCATCGTAGTGATTGAGTACCCGACTTGGCTCTCCAACATCGTGACGGTCACCAAGGCCAACGGAAAGGTCGATGTCGCGTGATTTTCGGGATCTCAACAAGGCCAGCCCCTAAGTGATGATTTCCCATCGCTAACATCGACATGCCGGTCGACACCACGGCAAATTTCGAAGTAAAGTCCTTCGTGGACGGGTCTGGCTGGATACAACCGCATCAAGATGTCCGAGGAGGATCGTGCCAAGATCGCTCTTCACCACTCCATGGGGACATATTACATACTGGCCATGCCGTTCGGTCTAAAGAACGCTCGGGTTATTTACTACGGCCGCAACACTTCTCTTCCATGACATGATTCACAAAGAAATCGAAGCATATGTCGACGACATGATCATCCACTCCAAGGGATCGACATGCAAAGCACATGACAGATCTCGAGGAAGTTCTTCAACAGACTCGTAAAACACTCCATGAGGTTGAACCCGGCAGTGCACCTTCGCGCCAAGCGCGGCAAGGTACTCGTACATGGTTACGTAAAGAGGTATCGAAGCTTCGATCCTGTGAAAATCAAGGCCATCATCGACATGAAGCCGCCTCAAACCCCGATGTAAGTAAAGAGCTTCATGGGAAGACTTCAAGCACATCAAGGGCCGCTTCATCAACCGCTGACATCTTCTCTCGCGAGCCCATGTTCAAACCGATGAAAAAGAATGCCGACATCAAATGGGACTCCGAGTGCCAAACAGCCTTTCGAGAAAATCAAGACCTACTTCAAGTTAATCCCCACCCCGTGCTCCGCCACACGAAGACAAGCCACTACTTCCCGTATCCGACAAAGAATGTACACGTCTATCGGGGCAATGCCGGCACAAGAACGTAAAGATTCCAAGGTTGAGCATGCAATCTACTGTAAGCGAAAGCTTCAAGGAAGTGAACTCGCCTACTCAAAGATCGTAGAAAACCTGTACCGCCTTGGTATGGGTAGTCGGGAAACCGAAACACTACATGCGCCGCATCTGCTCCCGGCTCTCCAAAGTGGACTCCCGTCCGATATCTCTTTGACAAGCCATCCCCTCAATGCGGCTAGCCAAGTGGTCATTCTTCCCGCCGAGTTCGACATCAAGTACATGGTAAGAAAATCAACAAAGTGGCGTAGTAATGGCGCATCGCCTTGCCGACTTCCCGAGCAAAGGAACTTAAGGGTCCCGATCCGCAATTTCCGACGACGGAATCTTTTCACTTGACAGCCGCAAACCGCCGGCAACTCTTCTTCGATGGGGCAGCCAACAAGAAGGGGAATGGCATTGGAATGCTCCTTGTCGATCCCAAGGACGAGCATACTCCCATAGCCATCAAGCCGAATTTTGAAGCAACCAACAATGCAAAGCAGAATACGAAGCTCGTGCAAAGAAGTTTGGAAGCCGCCTCGAGCGCAACATCTCGTAGCCGGATGTATATGGAGACTCAGCATTGATCATCAATCAAGTATCCAACAAATGGAAGACGGTAGATTCTCGCCTTCGAAGTACCACGCGCATACGGAGGGAGCTCATTGCTCAGCTCAAGGACATCTCTTTTCACTATTTGCCAAGAGACAGAACCGCTTCGCAGCACGCCCGGCAACCTCGCCTCTCTTGTCGAAATTCCCGAGGGAAAAGCAAAGAAACCCCTCGTAATAGGCAGACGGGAAACACCCGCCTATTGCCGTAAGATCGAAAAGAAAAACAAACGATCGACGAACCCCGGTACAATCAAATTCTACCAAGCATCTCCAAAGTGAGAAGCTTCCTTCACAAATGAAGATGGAAAATACAAAGAAGGGATCAAAGCCAAAAACATGATGGCATTAAAACGCCCGGCATCCCATTTCGTCATTCCGGGGGTATGTTGTACAAGAAGCGCCACCAAGTGGCCACTCCTTCTGTGTAAACAAAGAAAAAGCGCCGAGCTAATGAACGAAGTTCACAACGGAAACTCGCGGTCCGCACATACGAACGCCCGAGCATTGACACGTATCATTTCTCCGTATGGGATACTATCGATATCAATGGAAATGCATCGCATCCAGCCGTCCGAAGTCGCGACAAATGTCAACGGTTTTCCAACCTCAATCACATCCTCCTCACGAACTCTACCGCATGACTCACGCCATGGCCTTTCGCCACATGGGGAATCGACGTCATCGGCAAGATCACTCCTCCAGTGGAGCAACGGTCACGAAGTTCATTTTAGTCGCAATGACTCACTTCACCAAACGGGTAGGCCGTATCATACAAGGTACCGAATTCTAGGAAGCGTGGCCGAGTTCATCCGAGAGAACATCATGTGCCGATACGGAGTGCCCAACGAGATCATCTCCGACAATGGGACTCACTTCGAAGGAAATTATGACCAACTATCGACCGAATTCGTAGTCACACGTCATGTGTCTTCTCCCTATGTGCACCACAAACCAATGGTGCAAAGAGAGGCGCCCAACAAGACTCTCGCCATGATAATCGAAAGATGACCACCGTAGGCCTGGGATCGGCCCGAAAAGCTACATCTAGCCCTCTCGGGGATACCGAACATCGCCGAACCGCCACAGGGAGACTCCGTTCGCACTTACCTACGGAATGGAAGCAATGTTACTCGTGGAATTGGAAATTCCATCCCTCCGAGTCCTCTTGGAAAACGGGGTCAATGAAGTCGAATGGCTGGGCAGCAGCCGTCACGACGAACTTGCTCTACTCGACGCAGCGCAGTATTGGAAAGCCGCGGAACACACTCGAGCCTACTGTGAGCGTAATGGCACGAGCATTCGACAAGAAAGTCAAGATCCGAGACATCGTAGAAGGCGACTTGGTGCTAAAGGAAAAACCTCCTACGCACTCAATCCCCTGAAAGTGGGAGCCTACCCGATAGGACCATTCGTGGTACAAAGAATCTTCTCCGAGGAGCCATAAGCTAGCAGATTTGGACGGAAACCCTTTCGTTAACCCCGTGAACGGAAGCAAGCTCCGCAGATACTTCGTTTGGAGGAAGAGCACGAGTCAACTCACCTTCCCCATACACCGTCCCTCGCAAATTAAAGTGCTAAAAGAGTAATACCCAACCGGATACATTCCCGCTAATGATCCGTAAAAACAGGTCGCACTTCTTTTGTCTTGGTTTTTTTCTCACCACCTAAAGTGTCGAACTACGGTGACCCGAGCCCCTTAGTCCAGCTTGTAAAAGGGGAACGTAGGCAGCCATCTTTGGTTCGGTCTAAAAACAAAAATACAATAAGCATCAATTGCTTCGTGTTTCAAAACTCTTTTCATTTAACCTACAAATTCATAACGGTTAAAACATTCTTTGATGAGTTCAAGCACGGCCAACTCGACTCGCTACACGCTAGCAAAACTACAATAAAACATTAATCAATTAATGTGTTCCGCTAATGACAAGTGATGGATACTGGGACAAAGAAGGTCAAACCTAGTTTCCCGTACTAGGTCCTTCATCCTTCTTCCCTTTCCCTTTTCCCCGCGAGTGTTCTTCACCTTCGCAGAAATATTCCGTAGGCCTTCTACCTCGGCTCAGTGGACTCTTCCCGACGCTCCGTCAATCCCGTGGTCAATACAGCCCTTTCTCTAGCTCGTCTCGAGCCGCTCGCTTCGAGCCATCATCGCAAAGTGCTTTGATTGGCTCTCCCGATCGCACTTGCCACATAATCGCCCATGGCGTCGCGCACGATTCCTGTGGTTAGCCTCGCCTCTCGTCCTCCTCAATGCCGAACCTGTCCAGTGTGACGCACCCAACACTCACTCCGTCTCCACAAGATAGCCATCTGTGTCTCCCCATACACTCTTTCGTACTACCCGTATATCAAGCCGATTGCACGTAAAGGCCGTCTCTCCCAAGTGAAAGAGAACCCCGGGCAGAAAGGACGTGTATTGCCACCATCGGTGATCAAAGAATAGCGCCAAGGATCCTCCATCCGCAGAGATCCCACCTCAAAGGTAGCAAAGATAACTCGTATCACACGTCGGCATCTCGCTCCACTGCATCGCCGTTAACCACGATGGAATATAGAAAGACGTCTCGAGATGCCCCACACTCGACGATCAATGTACCCTCCCGAGCGGTCCTACAAGTCTCAGAATTTCCAATGGGGAACCCACCATCGCAAGTGATGCGTGCCAAGTCCGGCCATCCAGAGCTCCAGCCACCGATTGCTCCCTATCACCAGAGGACGCCGCGAGAAAGACCAAGCGTCACAGACATTGCACCTCGTGCATCATCTCGCAGCCTCTCCTCAACCACATGGTCAAGCATAGCGGGACTCCCTCCCCACATGACGCTACCGCCGCCATCCGGCCTATGCGCCAGAACGTCTCGCCTAAGACCAATGGCACGATGTCTCTCCACTCCTACACATCGCTCACCAGTGTCAAGATACATCCTGTGACGGCACACACCTGCAGACGTGAATGTGAACAAAGTAGCAATCACACCATGCAGCAAACGGCCCCACGCAAAGACGCTCCTCGCCTCCGGCAAATCTTTCGGGCAGCCCCGAAATGTCAACGTAATCGGTATCCTCAGACAAGCATCCCGTATGCTTCTCCAAATGAGATACCCAACAAAGACACTAGTTTCTCAACGGTGGCCATGCCACCAAAGATACCTAAGAACTAGCTGCTCTGCCTCAGTCCTCCTGCACGGCCCTGAAATCTTCAAACGTAGGAGTGACTTCGTTGTACGAAAAGCCGTACACATTCCTCCTTACGTCCCGTAACCGAGACGCCAGCTCTCAAAAGGTCCCAATCCGGCATGAGCTCCTTCAAAGCCCAAATGTATTTAATCCCGTAATGCCTTCGAAAACCTTTTGTTCTCGCCTCGTGTGGTTCCGTACTCCACGATCGAAAGTTGTCCAAATATCGCTCTGCATCCGAGACGATAACTGGGAAAAGGAGCCATGTCGAAGGTGAAGAAAACCTTAAGAAATGGAAAAGAACTCAAATGTAATGAGCAAAGCAATGCTAGCTTCTTACAAATTGCAAAGCCGAAATCGCAATTTAAAGAATTCGGAAATTCATTTCAAGTCCGGCCGATTTCCCAGCTGACTTGGTCAACTCGCAGCCACCGGCTTTAAAGTTGGAAACATTTCCAAACCATGCCCCCGTTTCACTCCTTATGAAATCTCGCGTGCTCGCCCTCGATTTCATTCAACAAATGACAATATCCCTTCCGCCTCTGCTCGTGCAACAATGCAAATAATTAAAATTTAGTGCATACATGCTTAATTTTTGACCTGCTCAATTTTTAATGCATTTCTTTTATTTATTTTTGATTAACCTATTTGCTTATTTGCCGAAAATAATCAAGGTGATCAGCGTAATAAATATGCTGGTACAGTTCTCGCCTCACGGGCGCCTTTTGCAAATACATTTCAAATCAAAATTTGTTCCCGACAAATACATGCATTTTGTCTAAACAAAATAATAAAGAAAGAAAGCAAGAAAAGGGGACTACTCGAGTCCCCGCCGTCATCCGTACACTCGACGCATCGCCCGCCGCCGCCGGATCTGTCGCAAACAGAACTCGCCGAACTCCTCCAAACTCGGGAATAGGCAAAGGGCCTCCTGGAGTACGCGAACTCGAGGACTCCTCTCTCGCGCCCCCGAGTGCGCAGTAAGAAGGAGCTCCAAATCCAGCCTGCTCCGCCCGCGAACCGGCCAAACCCCGCGCGAAGTCCTCCCCACTCACCCGCTGGAGCAGTGCGAACCTCGGCCTAGGACGGCCCCCGATCGCGGACGCCCACGCTCCTCCGGGAACCGCACCGCATGAACTCCACGAGCCTCCCGGCATAGGCGACCACCCGTCCACCACCCTCACGGCCTCATCAGACGTATGGCCGATACTGCGAACCAGAAAATCACGTAAAGCGAATGTAAAGTACATGTATGCATCATGTGCGTAATGCTACTATCAAATGCGTAAAATCGAAAAGATGCTCACCGAAGCTATTGGGGTCCGCCTCGTATCGTGGGTCTCGCCCGCCGGGAGTGGGATCACAAGTCGCTCGCGCGAACCGGCCCAGCCCTCGTACGCTAGCCTAGCTCGTGGGACAGAAAATGTCGAGGACCTCCAGTGACCTCGCCCTCCCTATGCCGCACCCGCGGCTCCTCACCCTCATCTCAAGAAAACATCATAGGCGGCCCTCGCTATGATGTACTTGAAGTACACACCCAAGGTATCCTCTCCAGCCATCCATCGGCATCTCCTGGGATGCTGCATGTACGCAGGGAGGATCCACCGCACCAATGGAAGAGACCCCGCCTATGCCGACGGGTCACCCTCTCCTGCATACATGGCGTCGCAGCTGAAGTCCCACCAGTGAGCTTCCGCCGCCGTGTAGTCTCGCCGGCACTCGCACCGCGACATGATCAAACCTCAAGCTTCCACTGTGTCACTGGATCCTCTCGAGAACTCCAAGTTCAGGGCCGCGCAGATATCTCCTCGTATGACACTCGAGTGCCAACCTCGAAGAGACCCGCCCTCTTTCGCTCTTTCTTTTCTCGCCAAAACCAAAGAAGGCAGGGAACAGTGGGACGCACGGCTCCTGACGTCCTAAGCTCATGGATCGAACACCTCGTAGCACTGCACTGCCAAGAGAATGGAAAGTTATGTCGCCTACAAAGCGTATACATACGAGTACATAAAAAGAGGCAAGGAAGAGAAAAAGCACGTAAACTTACATCCAAGACAAAGCGTAGTGCCTAAATGAGTGCTCCTCTCCCGCGAGAACTCCGCTCCAGGAACGGTAGAGCTCGCCGCCCAGCCTCTCCCCACGCAAACCCCTCACGGCATCCAGATTCGTCGCCGACACCCGAGCAGAGGGAAGTGACAAGACGTGTCGGAAGTCGGGAACAAGGTCGCCGACAGCCGCAAACCAAAGGAACCTCGAGCTGACGCCCGCGGTCATCCCTCAAGGACCCAGCCTATAATCGGCGACACCCGCCCCTCGTTGACGCTCCATCGGCCTGCACCGAATGCCTAAGCCCCCGGCATCGGTAATATCGAAACCCAAAGCAGCCTGCATAACCGCTCCCGGGTGTAACTATCAACTCCACACCAGCGCGTTGCCATAAGCTCGGCAACCCAATGATAGCGGCAAAATCCGTGGGAGTCACCGCGCCTCCCCTATCTCGAAATGGAAAGTGTGGGTCGTATCCCACTCGCATTTCGCCGCGACATACATGGACTCGCCTTTGCCAGACAACTGCCGTAGCCTACAAGACTCGGATAAACCCAAATTAGCCCGAGTCAATCACTACTGCCGTGACTCTCTCTCTCTCGCCACGTCCGGATAAGGCCCCACAATACTCGCACCGCCTCAAAGGCACCCCGACTCTTCCGGGTTGTGGGTATCAACCATCCCCGTCCCCGCAGCACAAACAAGACAAGCAACGTCAACAAAATGCAACAACGCATGTCAAAAGGATGCAATGCAGATATTTGCTTCTCATTCATTTCCTACGTATATTCAAACCTTCGGTAAACTCCGTCGAATCCGAACTTTCAAAATCTTTCGAAAACTCCGTCGAATCCTGAACTTTCAAAATCTTTCGAAAACTCCGTCGAATCCGGAACTTTCAAAATCATTTCGAAAACTCCGTCGAATCCGGAACTTTCAAATTCTTTCGAATTTTTCGAAAATTTCGCTCCGTCCCGAATTAAAGTTACTTTTAATTTTGGAAAATGCATTTAGACATGGAATTTTGCAACCAAAATTTTTATGTCATCTACCCATGATGTCAATTGAACTACGTCCTAGTCAATTTCGACAACGATTCATAGCAAAGTCAAAAGCCCCAAATCGGGCACCAAAATCCCTAAGTAAATTCCTAACAAATTTCTAACATTTAAAGAATGCACATTCTTGAAATTAATGGAATTTGTAGGGAACTTACGTGTCTTTCGATCCCTCCCCTTGGAGTTGTGGTGCGAAGTCCTCGCCTGATAAAACTCCGCCGGATTCAATGGAAGAGTGGTGGTTCGAATGGTCCGAACCACCGAGTTCTTTCGTTGCTCGGCCCTTCCATGGCGAGCCATTGGTCCTCCTTCACCCTCCATAGCGATTTTCCTCACAAATTCGAGCAAACCTTGCAATTGGGTTGGATTTCTCTCTTTTCTCTCCTCTCTCGCCGGCAACAATGGAAGAAATGGCCATTTTCTTCCCCAAATTTCGCATTTAAAAAGGTTTTCGAAAAAGTAAAAGTCCCACCTGACTCTTACCGCACTGTAATAATTTTTGCCCCTTTTGCCCTCGCCTGGCAATTCCAATTTTACCACTTTTTGCCCCCGAAAGTGTAAAATTTCCCGCTTAGACATTTCTAACGCCCTATCCCCGAGGATAATTCCGCTAGTTTTCACTAACGCTCGTCTCCGCACGTTAAATTCCCAGCTAGTTTTCACTAACGCTCGTCTCCGCACGTTAAATTCCCAGCTAGTTTTCACTAACGCCTGCTTCGTGACGCAAATTCTCGGCTAGTTTTCACTAACGCCGTCTCTGCACGTTAAATTCTGCTAGTTCACTAACGCCGTCTCCGCACGTTAAATTCCCGCTTAGTTTTCACTAACGCCGTCTCCGCACGCTAAATTCCCGCTTAGTTTTCACTAACGCCGTCTCCGCACGTTAAATTCCCAGCTAGTTTTCACTAACGCCGTCTCCGCACGTTAAATTCTCGCTAGTTCTCACTAACGCCGTCTCCCGACGCAATTCCCAGCTTGACGTTTGACATTCAAACGTTCAACCATGTCTCCTGACATTTTAGTTACGATTCCGTCTCCCGACAAGTTAAAATTTAAATGGTCCTCACCATTAAACTCTCAATCGCGTGACCTTTCACGGCCCGATTTCAATCTCTCAATCGTGACCTTTCACGGTCCGATTTCAATCCTCATTTGTGACCTTTCACGGCCCGATTTCAATCCTCAATCGCGACCTTTTCACTTGCCCGGGATCTCAAATTGTAGCTGATGTCCCGACTCTTCGCGGGGTCCGGGCCCTCCACTCTCTTACCAAGACCTTTCGCGCTGGCTTCCTCCTTCGGCATCAAGAATCGCAATAAGCTCCGAACCCCAAGGTACGAACGCCTTGCAAAACAAGCTTCTCCTCGGCAACCGCAATAAGCTCCGAACCCCAAGCGTACGTAACGCCTCGCAAACGGTCATCCTTTCGGCAGAATCGCACAAGCTCCGAACCTCCAAAGGTACGAACGCCTTGCAA